>JACEIK010005357.1:4199-32723 GCA_018107945.1 Datura stramonium
CAATTTGTTCTATATATCAACCCAATTTTAATGGGCTGAAATGGGTTGAGATAAAATGGGCTAAGCTAATATATGGGCGGGTTAATAATCCGCCAAAACTTAAACGGGTTGGGCGGGTTAAGTGGGTTGAGTTTGATTTTGCCACTCCTACTCAAAATTTGATATGAAAACTTGAAAATCAGATCGAAACTTGGAGTATGCAGAAGCAACATAGATAGATCAAACTACAAATATAGAGGCAGAGACAAGAGTTATACTTGAAGCATGTAGACATTGTCAACAGAAACAACAAGCAAGAGTAATCATTCAAACTGATTCTCTTTTTCTTAAGAATATAATAAAAGGAAAATGGAAAACTTCTTGGACCAAAGTAGTACGAATTCAGGAAATAAAACACGTACTTGCTATGACATAGTCAAAAGTAGTTCATATTCTAAGAGAAGGCAACAAGTTAGCAAACTACCTGTCAAATTAGGCTTTGATTTGGGGGAAAGTCAAATGCAATTCTTTCAGGAGATAGGGACTAAAGGGAGAAGGATCATTAATGGCATTAAAATGCAATGTCCATACATCAAAGCTAGAGTAGCCACGAGATACTGATACAACATTATATACATAAAGCTACTCAGCAGTCCTTGCAAATATGAATTAAAGTGCAATGAATATGGAAAACATATGAGTCGAATATAGAAAAGGAATCAAAAAGAAACAGAACAGCAGCAATTTTCAATCACAAAAAACAAAGCATTATATCATAGAAATTAGTGAATTCGAAATGCTTTAGCAATAGAAAAAGAAAGATACTATGAGGATTCAAAATCAAGGGCAAGAGTTTATCCATAGAAAACAGACTCTGAGTACAACTAAAATAAATCGAATTATATCTACAATACAAACAAGTAGATTAAAAAGCAAGAAGAAGGAACCGATAAAAATAACCCAAAGATTCACAAAGAACATAATCAGGAGCTTACCAATGTGGAAATGTAGCTGTAGATGGGAAAAAAGGGCAATGGGCCTCAACTACAACTCTATTGGTGCTAGATCTATATGGAATACTCCTTTAAAAAACAAAAGCAGCTCAGTGGAGAAGAATCTAAGGGTAAGAACACGCAAGAATGAAGTAAAAAGAAGAAACAAAATATCAAAGTACTTAGCTACTCGATTAATGAGTCTTCAGATGAAGAAGCTTGAAAAAATGAAGAGGCTTGACGAGGCGATGACACCGACAACAAAGTGAAAATGTTCTAAAAGGAGATTGGATAGGTTATTGATGTTAGATAAATTAGTTTCCTTTTTTTGTTATTTTGGATTGGACCGGATCGATCATTATGAAGTATGTGTTTACATTTTTGGATTTTGCCCTTTATAAATACAAAACGGCCCAAAAAAGACACATTTTATTTTTTAAAAAACAACTTGAAACCCCTGGCTAAGAATATAAGAGTACTTATCACTCCACAAAGCTACCACACAAAGTTAGCCATATAGTATAAAAATTACTCCTCCGTCCTAATTATGTGATGTACTTTGACTGGAGACGGAGTTTAAGAAATATGAAATGACTTTTGAAACATGTAATTTAAAATAAGTTATAGATATTTTTGAGGCTATAAATCATCTCACTAAAGGAGAAATGTATATTTTAATATTAAATTATTACTAAATCTAGAAATATGTCTTTTTTTTTACTGACTAAAAAGAAAAGTGTGTCACATTTGCAAACGCTCAACCCTCCCCAGATTCTTCTCTTTGGGACTATACTGAGTATGTTATTGTCATATTTGTAGTACCCAAACATAGGCATGGATCGAGATACAGGACTTAAAACCATGAATGGCTTCAAGTCGACCCATGGAATGAACATAGCGGCCAAAGAGCATACATTAAGCGAAAACTGATATTATAAAACATGCATAAATGGATGTCTGAATACATATTAATCTAAAATAGAGTCGACACCGACAAGTTAAAATTCTACATATTGACTGAAAAGCCTCTAACACAACTGATGAACTGATGGGACAGCATCCCCAATTAGCTCGACAAAATCTGTAACCGAAATAATAACAAAACAACCAACTAAATTGAATGTCCTCGGAAGATAAGTATTCACAACATTGACTAAACTGAATTTATACGGAAACAGGATTAATGACGCAGCTGAATCTGATCTCTCAGACCTGTATCATGAAATGATACAGCATAGAGTATGTGGTCAGTTATTTGAATGTACTGAGTATGCAAGGTAAGTAAAAATGGACTAATAAAAATATATAAGAGTTCATAAGAGTAGGACAGTTCAAAACATGAAATGATAATCATAACATAAACATGAGAGCTCAAGGTTTTCAGAACTATTCATAATCTAGTCATAATCATAACCATAAGAGAAACCTTGTAAAACATAACTTCAGCCAAAGTATCATAAACATTACAATGCATAAATCATGAGGAACAATGGAAGGACCCGTCTTAACCGACACCATCACGATAGAGCTTACATAATGCTCCAACTATCTCGCTCAAATGGATAGAGCTGACCGAGGCTTGCTGGGCAAGGGACGTAAATGGCGTGACATCACTAATAAGGACCCACATAGAGTCTATGAATATAAACCTATATTGGTACATAGTTCTGAGACCACAGAGTTTACCTGAACGTCGGCCTACTCGGTGCTAGATACTGCTCCCAAAAACACGCACATGAGGGCTCATATAATAATCGTGAAATCATTCATGAAGTTCATGGCTAGATAAATTATAGCATACTTTATCATAATTGAAGTACATGATTAGCAATGAAATAGGGCCAGTGGGTCGGCCAAAATCATAAACTCATAAATCATGAAGAACATACATGCTTGAGAAAATCAACATACTTGAAATTCATAAATTCATGAAGAGTACTTGTAGGAAATCATATCAAATATCATAAATTAGGGATTTGGAGAATCAAGATCATAATAGAATCATAAACTTGACTTTTCATAAAACTTGCATAATTGAGCATAATTTTCTAAAATTTTAAATCATGAATTAATAATGAAAATAGGTATAAAATATACCCGTAGATCTTAAAACATGCTTTGAAACATAAAGGGAATTGACCCATAAATAAATCAAAGAGAATTACATGAAATTGGTTAAAACCCCATAAGATCATAAACTTGAATTAAGACTTGAATTCATGAACTTGAGGAGAAATTTGGGCATGAAGGTGAAAGGGAACTCTCATTCATAGCCCTACATACCTGGATACATTGAAACTCAATTTGTCTTTAAAACCCAAGAGATTTGGAGAAGAATTAAAGAATTTCTAGCTTGATCTTCAAAGAGAATTTTATAAACTTGCATGCATGGGAGTTGAATGAATTAGAATAGGTTAAACCCCCTTAAAACACTCCTTTCAAGGCTTAAAATGATGTAGTTTAGGACTTAGGAGTTTAGTATTATGAAAATCTCCTTAATGGTTCAACAGATGAAATTGTTTTTTCTCCATTTTACATTTAGAGAATTCAATTACTTGATGAGTCGTTTGCCGACTCATTAGGAAAATGACGAGTCGTTTGACAAATCGTTAGGCAAATAATAAGTCGTTTACTTAATCCGTGAAGTACACTGAAATTTTCCACTGCTGCTCAAATGAAGGGTCACTTAATGACTCGTTAGGCAATTGATGAGTCGTTTATTTAATCTGTCATGACTGTCTGAAAAATAACATTTTCCCAAACCACGGATCACTTAACGACTCGTTAGGCATGATGAGTCGATTTCCAACTCGTGAGGGGATATTCTGATCTTTATAAATGATGGGTGATTTAATGACTCTTTAGGCAAATAATAAGTCATTTGCCGACTCGTTAGGGGATATACTGACCTTTACAAATGATGGGTGATTTTCTGACTCGCTAGGTAAATGATGAGTCACATAACCACTTGTTAGTAAAGACGGGTGATTTGAGGACTCGTTCTGTGAGTTGGTGCAGATTTTTCTATTTTCTCCATTTTGACTCTCGGATTTGATCTTAGGAACTTTTGGGGTGTACTTTATCTCCCCTTGGGAACATTTATCCTCGAATGTAGAATAAACATATTGCAAGGCTGGGGAAAGAACTGCAGTCCCAAAACTAAAAAATTAAAGCTGAAAACTAACGGAGTGACAGACTCCGGACTAATATACATGACTGAACTGAATTCATGAATCACATATACATGCACCGACATAAAGGAAACTAAGAGACATAATCTAGACATGAAACTGAATAGAGTACTAAGGAGGAAACTGATACCTCATGCTGGAACTGAGTTGTAATGGAATAAATGTGGGTATCTAGCAATTATATCTTCTTCGGCCTCCCACATAGCTCCTTCAACAAGTTGATTCCTCCACAACACTTTCACCGAAGCTACTTCTTCGTTCCTCAACTTCTGAACCTGAAGATCGAGGATCTCAACTAGTACCTCCTCATACCTAAGGTTATCCTTCACTCTATGCTCTCTACCGGGACAATGAAAGTCGGATCACCAATGCACTTCTTTAACAATGGTACATGGAAAACTGGATGTACCAAAGCCAACTCCACTGGTAGCTCCAACTCATAGGCCACCTTGCTAACACGCCTCACAATCCTATAAGGACCAACATATCAAGGACTAAGCTTCCCTTTCTTTTTGAACCTCATCACTCCATTCATGAGAGACACCTTCATAAATACCCATCATCAACTTCAAACTCCAGTTCTCTCCTCCCCACATCAACATAGGACTTTTGACGACTCTGAGCTGTTTTCAGCCTCTCCCTTATAAGCTGAACTTTCTCTATAGCCTCATAAACTGAATCTGGCCCTATCAATATAGCCTCACCTACCTAAAAGCAACCAATAGGCGATTTATATCTCCGCCCATAAAGAGCCTAAAATAGATCCATTTGAATGCTAGAGTGGTAGTTGTTGTGTTAAGCAAACTCGATAAGAGGTAAATGATCATCCCAACTACCTTTGAAGTCAATCACACATGCTCTCAACACATCCTAAAGAGTCTGAATGGTCTGCTCGTCCTGACCATCTGTCTGTGGGTGAAAAGTTATGCTAAGCTTGACCTGAGTACCAAGTCCGTTCTGGAATGATCTCCAAAACTACGAGGTGAACTAAGTACCTCTATCCAGAATAATGCATAAGGGAACCCCATGCAACTGAAATAACTCTAGAGTGTAAAATTTAGCATAATCCTCCATTGAGTTAGTAGTTTTGACAGGTATAAAATGGGCTTCTTAAGTCAACATGTCTACGACCATCCAAATAGAGTCATATTGTCGACGTGTGTGAGGTAACCCTGTAATGAGATTCATATTGATCTCTTCCCACTTATAAGTAGGGATACTAATTTCTTGTAGTACATCTCCTAGTCTTTGATGCTACACTTTCACCTTCTAACAATTCGGACACTTGGCTACAAACTCCGCTATGTCCTTCTTCATGTCATTCCACCAGTAGACATCTCGTAGATCACGGTACATTTTGGTGTCACCTGGATGGATAGAATGCCGTGAACCATGAGCATCATGCAACCTCCTCTCTCTCAAATCATCGACATTCAAAACACACAAACGACCTTGATATCGAAGTATACTATCTCCCTCTTGGCAAAAGACCTTTACCTTCTAATTCTAAACCACATCCTTTAACTTTACCAAAATAGGATCCTCATCTTGTCTAGCCTTGACCTCTGTCACCAAAGAAGATTCTGAGCCATACTGAATAACGACACGACCATCCATCGAATCCACAAGGCGAACTAATTGTGCAAGCCGATGTACATCCTTCACCAACTCTTTCCTTTCGTCTTCTACATGAGAAACACTCTCCATAGACAGTTTGCTAAGGGTATCCGGCACTATATTGGCCATGCCTGGATGATAAAGGACACTCATGTCATAGTCCTTGAGCAGCTCTAACCATCTCCTTTGTCGCAAATTTAAATCCTTTTGGGTGAACACATACTGTAGGCTCTTGTTATACGTAAACACATCCACATGGACCCTATACAAATAGTGCCTCCAAATCTTCAATTCCAACACCACCGCTGTCAATTCTAGGTCATGCATTGGGTAATTCTTCTCATGAATCTTAAGCTGTCTAGAGGCATATGCAATGACCTTACCATGCTGCATCAACACATACCCAAGACCAAATCTAGAGGCATCACAATACACAACGAATCCATCAGTACCCTCAAGTAGGGTCAACACTGGGCTAAAGTGAGTCGAGTCTTTAAATCTTGAAAACTCTTCTCACAAGCACCCGACCATTTAAATTTGACTTTCTTCTAGGTCGCTTAGTCAATGGTGCAGAAATGGATGAAAATCCTTCAATAAAACTCCTGTAATAGCTAGATAAACCCAAGAAACTCTTGATATCCGAAGGACTAACTGGTCCAGGACAATTCTTCACTGCTTCTATCTTTTGAGAGTCCACCTGCACACCCTCTCATAACACCACATGACCCAAAAATCCTACTAAATCCAACTAAAACTCACACTTGTTAAATTTAGCAAACAGCTGGCAATCCTTGAGGGTCTGTAGCACCACCCTCAAGTGAGCGGCATGCTCCTCCTCGTTCCGAGAGTATTTGAGAATGTCATCTATGAACACAATCACGAACATGTCCAAGTATGGCTTGAACACCCTGTTTATCAAATCCATAAAAGTTGTAGGAGAATTTGTTAGTCCAAAAGACATAACTACTCACTCATAATGACCATACCGATTCTTGAAGACTGTCTTTGGAATATCACTCTCCCTAACTTTGAGTTGGTGATAGCCGAATCTGAGATTTATCTTTGAGAAGCACTTAGAACCCTGAAGCTGGTCAAACAAGTCATCAATCTTGGTGAGGGGATACTTATTCTTGATTGTGACCTTGTTCAACTGTCGATAATCGATTCACATTCTAAGGGAACCGTCCTTCTTCAGAACAAAGAGGACTGGAGCACCCCGCGGAGACTTGCTAGGCCTGATGAAGCCCTTATCCAAGAGATCCTTTGACTGTTCTTTGAACTCCCTTAGCTCATCTGGAGCCATTCTATATGAAAGAATAGATATAGGTTGCGTATTGGGAAGAAGGTCAATACCAAAGTCAATCTCCTGCTTGGGAGGGACTCCTCATAGATCATCTAGGAAAACCTCCGGATACTCACACACTATAGGAACTGACTAGAGTTCGGGGTTTCAGATGTTGCATCCTTAACCCAAATTAGATAATACATACAGCCTTTAGAAATAATTTTTCTAGCCTTAAAATAGGAAACAAAGCAACCTACAGGCATTGCTAAACTACCCTTCCATTCTAAGACTGGCTCACTTGGGAACTGGAACTCTATCGTACGAGTTCTATAATTCACGGAGACATAACATGCGTGCACCAATACATACCAAAGATAACATCAAAATCAGTCATGGTTAAATGTACTAGATCGGCTGAGGTGACTCTCTGAAGGACTGTGATAGGGAAATTTCTATGTATCTGTTGAGCTATAACTGAGTCGCTGACTGGAGTAGAGATCAAGAAGGGTTCTGATAGGATTTCGGGACTGGCTCTGAAACTACTAAAAACATAGGGCATCACGAAAGATAGGGTATCCCCTGGATCTAACAATGCATATACATCAAGATGAAATACTCGTAACACACCGGTGACTATATTTGGAGAGACCTTCTGTTCCTGATGTGATGAGAGAGCATAAAACATGTTCTGACGTTGTCCTCCACCTGTACTAGTGGATGCACCCTGCTAAGAGGACGTGCTGCTGGAGTTGCGGTTGAACTGGTAGTCTGGACACAACCTCTACTACCGCCTTGCCTAGCCAAAGGACACTCCCTGCGCATGTGCTCGAGTTTCCCACACCCGAAGAAAATATTTGATCCGACTAAGCACTCTCCTATGTGGTTCTCATCACATTTTTCACATACTGGAAAGGTGCGCTCTACCGGCTTGTCCCTCTATCCCCTCAAACCTGATGCCCAGCTCCTCTGATCACCCCAAAATCTGGATGAAACACTGGCCGATGATGGTGCTGGGACCGATGACCTCTGGTGGGACTGCTGACGATGTCCACCATAGGGCCTCTACTAGGAAAACCCAAAGTTGCCAGTCCTGGCCCTCTTGGCCTCTCTCTCCTTTTCTTCATCTGATCTGCCTATATCTGCTGGGCATATATCCCCTATCGAGAGAAATCAAGATCACTATTCAATATTACGGTCCTGCACTTCTTGACCAGCGAATCTAACAACCCATACACAAACCGATTCATACGAGCTCTCTGATCTGAAACCATCTCTGGTGCATACTTAGATAGCTGGGTGAACTCCAAGGCGTACTCTTGGACAATCATATCATTTTGCCTCAAGTTGACAAACTCCGCCGCCTTTACCTCCTGCAACTCCCTGGGGAAGAATCTGCCTAAGAATGCGGTCATGAACTCTTCCTAGCTCACGGGAATTGCGCCCACTGCTCTAACGTCCCTCCACTGACAGTAATAAATATAAGCAACCCCCTTCAGTTGCTAGGAGGCTAAATCTGTGCTTTCTTCTCCCCATAATCTGGGTGATCTTTTGAATCTCTTCCAAAAACTCATGTGGTTCCTCATCCACTCTCGACCTAGAAACTCGGGGGGATTCATCCTAAGAAAATCCCTAACTCGAGCCACCATTGAATTTCCATTTTGGGGGACATGGGCCACCGCCTATTGGTTGACCTGAGTAGTCAAAGCCTGCGCCAACATCTAAAAAGCTGCCTTGAACTCAGCATGAGAGACCTGCTCGGGCAACGGACCTGCTGGGGCTGGTGGGACTTGCTCATGCCCATCTCCATTTCCATTCTCATTAGGGGTGTGCAAATTAACAGCTAAACCGATAACCCAAACCGATAATTGAGTTATTGGATTAATGATTCGGGTTATTGGTTTAACGGTTTGATTATCGGTTTACTATCCCAAGTTATTGGGTTATTGGTTCGGTTATTGATTTGACCACTTTTTTAACGGATGAATTGATAACCCGATAATGTATTAAAAAAATTATAATTTTAGCCTTTAACATATAAAGCATCGAAACAAAAATATAAAATTGGTGTCGATGAAGTGAAGGGGATGGTGTTTTAATCTAAACTAAAGTTGATTTCTTTAGTTGAGCTAGTTCTATATGTTTTTTCTCTTTTCACCATCTTTTTCCTAGCTAAACATACTTATGACTTGTGAGATTTTTCATGTGAGATCATAACAGTTAACTCGATAATCAAACCGATAACGATCAATAATTGATTAACCGATATCTTAGTGGTTCTTTAATGGTTTAGCATGTCTATAAACCAATAATCGACAAGTAAAACCGATAACTTTAAAATCGAAGCGAACCAACCCATACACAGCCCTAATTCTCATCACCATTTCAATTTCCATTCCTTCTTCCATTAACTTGGCGTGGAAGCATGTTTCTGCAAATGCGTATAGCACGAGTTAGAAGGATAGAGAGATACTTCATCGCACCACATAGATCATTAAAGAAGGGAAATTTCCTAAAATTTTTGGTAGCCTCTCCCCCATAAGTGTAGCGCGCTTCACACCCATGGAAAAGACTCTACTCAATGCAGCTTTCAGACACCTTAGGACACTCTAAATCTTTGCTCTGATACCATGTTTGTCACGACGCGAACATAGGCCCGGATCAAGACATGGGACCTAGAACCATGAATGGCTCCGAGTCGACCCATGGGATAAACATAGCGGCTAAAGAGCATACATCAAGCAGAAACTTATATTATAAAACATGCATAAGCGGAAGTCTGAGTACATGTCAATCTAAAACAGAGTCAACACTAACAAGCTGCAATTCTACATATTGTCTGAAAAGCCTCTAACACAACTGATGAGCTGATGGGATAGCATCCCCAACTAGCTCGACAAAAATCTGTAATTGAAATAACAACAAAACAACCAACTAAACTGAATTTCCTCGGAAGCCGAGGATTCACCAACACTGGCTAAACTGAACTGTTACAGAAGCAGGACTAATGACGCGACTTAATCTAATCTCTCAGACCTGTATCATGAAAAGATACAGCATAGAGCATGCGATCAGTACTTTGAATGTGCCAAGTATGCAAGGTAAGTAAAACGGACTATTTAAAAAAACATAAGAGTTCATAATAGTAGGACAGTTCAAAATATGAAATGATAATCATAACATAAACATGAGGGCTCAAGGTTTTCAGAACTATTCATAATCTAGTCATAATAATAAGCATAAGAGAAATCTTGTAAAACATAACTTGAGCCAAAGTATCATAAACATGACAATGCATAAATCATGAGGAACAATGGGATGACTCGTCTAAACTGACACCATCACGATAGAGCTTACATGATGCCCCAACTATCTCGCTCAACTGGGAAGAGCCATCCAAGGCTTGCCAAGCAAGGGACGTAAATGGATTCACATCACTAATAGGGACCCACCTAGAGTCCATGAATATAAACCTACGTTGATACATAGTTTTGAGACAAAGGAGTTTATCTGAACAATCGGCCTAGTCAGTGCTAGCACTGCTCCCAAAAACATGCACATGAGGGCTCATATAATAATCGTGAAATCATTCATAAAGTTCACGGCTAGATAAATGATACAATACTTGATCATACTTGAAATACATGATTAGCCATGAAATAGGGCCCGTGAGTTGACCAAAATCACAAACTCATAAATCATGAACTAGACATGAAACTAAATAGAGTACTAAGTAGGAAACTGATACCTCATGCTGGAACTGAGTCGGAAGGGAATAAATGTGGATATCTATCCATCATATCTACTTCGACCTCCCATGTAGCTCCTTCAACAAGCTGATTCCTCCACAAGACTATCACCAAAGCAACTTCTTTGTTCCTCAACTACCGTACCTAATGATCAAGGATCTCAATTGGTACCTCCTCATAGCTAAGGTTATCCTTCACATATACGCTCTCCATCGGGAAAACCAAAGTTGGATCACCAACACACTTCTTTAACAATGATACGTGGAAAACTAGATGTACCGAAGCCAACTCCGCTGGTAGCTCCAACTCATAGGCCACCTTGCCAACACACCTCACAATCTTGTATGGGCCAACATATCGGGGACTAAGCTTCCCTTTCTTTCCGAATCTCATCACTCCATTCATGGGAGACACTTTTAGAAACATTCATTCATCAACTTCAAATTCAAGTTCTCTCCTCCTCACACCTGCATAGGACTTTTGATGACTCTGAGTTATTATCAACCTTTCCCTTATAAGTTATACTTTCTCCATAGCCTCGTGAACTGAATCTAGCCCTATCAATATAGCCTCACCTACCTCAAACCAACCAATAGGTTATCTACATCTCCGCCCATAAAGAGCCTCAAATGGAGCCATCTGAATGCTGGAGTGGTAGTTGTTGTGTTAAGCAAACTTGATAAGAGGTAAATGAACATCCCAACTACCTTTGAAGTCAATAACACATTCTCTCAATATATCCTCAAGAGTCTAAATGGTTCGCTCGTCCTGACCATCTTTCTATGGGTGAAAAGTTATACTAAGCTTGACTTGAGTACCAAGTCCCTTCTGGAACGATCTCCAAAAATACAAAGTGAACTAAGTACCTCTATCCGAAATGATGGACAAGGGAACCCCATGCAACCGAAGTAACTCCAAAATGTATAATTTAGCATAATCCTCCACTGAGTCGATAGTTTTGACTAATAGAAAATGGGCTGCTTTAAGCAACCTATCTACAACCACCCAAATAGAGTCATACTGTCGATGTGTGCGAGGTAATCCTGTGATGAAATTCATATTGATCTCTTCTCACTTCCAAGTGGTGATATTGATGTCTTGTAGCACACCTCCTGGTCTGTGATGCTCCACTTTCACTTGCTGACAATTCAAACACTTGGCCACAAACTCCGCTATGTCCTTTTTCATGCCATTCCACCAATAGACTTCCCGTAGACCACAGTATATTTTGGTGGCACCTGGATGGATAAAATACCGTGAATCATGACCCTCATTCAACATCCTCTCTCTCAAATCATCAACATCCAAAACACACAAATGACCCTGATATCGAAGTACACCATCTCCCCCATGGGAGAAGACCTCTACCTTCTAATTCTGAACCATATCCTTCAACTTTACCAAAATAGGATCCTCAACTTTTCTAGCATTGACCTGAGTCACCAAAGAAGATTTTGAGTCATTCTGAACAATGACACCACCATCTATCGAATCCACAAGGAGAACTCCTAATCGTGCAATCCGATGTAAATCCTTTACCAACTCTTTCCTTTTGTCTTCTACATGAGAAACATTCTCCATAAATATCCTGCTAAGGGCATCCACCACTACATTGATCTTTCCCAGATGATAAAGGACACGCATGTCATAGTCCTTGAGCAGCTCTAACCATCTCCTTTGTCCCAAATTTAAATCCTTTTGGGTGAACACCTACTATAGGCTCTTGTTGTGGTGCGTAAACACATCCATATGGACCCCATACAAATAGTGCCTCCAAATCTTCAATGCAAACACCACCGCTGTCAATTCTAGGTCATGCATCGGGTAATTCTTCTCATGAGTCTTAAGTTGTCTAGAGGCATACGCAATGACCTTACCATTCTACATCAACACACACCCAAGACCAACTCTATAGGCATCACAATACACAACGAATCCATCAATACCCTTAGGTAGGGTCAACACTGGGGCTGAAGTGAGTTGAGTCTTTAACTCTTGAAAACTCTTCTCACATGTATCTAACCATTGAAATTTACTTTCTTCTGGGAAATCTTAGTCAATGGTGCAGCAATGGATGAAAATCCTTCAAAATACCTCCTGTAATAGCCAGCTAAACCCAAAAAACTCTTGATATGTGAAGGACTAACTGGTCTAGGCCAATTCTTCACCGCTTCTATATTTTGAGAGTCCACCTGCACACCCTTGCTTGACACTACATGACCCAAAAATGCTACTGAATCCAATGAAAACTCACACTTGCTAAATTTATCGAACAACTGACAATCCTTAATGGTCTGTAGCACCACCCTTAAGTGAGCGGCATGCTCCTCCTCGTTCCGAGAGTATATGAGAATGTCGTCTATGAACATAATCAAGAACATGTCCAAGTATGGCTTGAACACCCTGTTCATCAAATCCATAAAAGTTGTAGGAGCATTCATTAGTCCAAAAGACATAACTACGAACTCATAGTGACCATACCGATTCCTGAAGGTTGTATTTGGAATGTCACTCTCCCTAACTTTGAGCTGGTGATAGCTAGATCTAAGATCTGTCTTTGAGAAGCACTTAGCACCCTAAAGCTGGTCAAAAAAGTCATCAATCCTGGTGAAGGGATACTTATTCCTGATTCTGACCTTGTTCAACTATCTATAATCAATGCACATTCTAAGGGGACCGTCCTTCTTCAGAACAAAGACGATTGGAGCACCCCACAGAGACTTTCTAGGCTTAATGAGGCCCTTATCCAAGAGATCCTTCAACTATTCTTTTAGCTCCTTTAGCTCAACTGGAGCCATTATGTATGGAAGAATAAATATAGGCTACGTATTGGGAAGAAGGTGAATACCAAAGTCAATCTCCCGCTCAGGAGGGACTCCTCGTAGATAATCTGGGAAAACCTCCAGATACTCACACACTATAGGAACTGACTGGAGAGTCAGGGTTTCAGACGTTGCATCCTTAACCCGAAATAGATAATACACATAGCCTTTAGAAATCATTTTATTGGCCTTAAGATAGGAAAAAAAGAGACCTACGGGCATAGTTGAACTACCCTTCTATTCTAAGACTTGCTCACCCAGGAACCGAAACTTTACCGTACGGATTTTATAATTCATTGAGGCATAACTTGCATGCAACCAATCCATATCAAATATAACATCAAAATCTCACATGCAAGAGACTGGATGAATGACAGGAACAAAGGCACACTGAACCTCCAAAGTGGATTGGTACTGGGCAACCCAAAATTTAATAAGATTGGGGATATCAATGGTATAGGGAGCAATCCATTCTAGAATTCTTCTCATTACCCTTTCTGGTGGGTATCCTTAAGATTTCCTCCGCTTAATGGATAACCATTTGCTACCAATGGAGAGTTTCTTATCATCTTAAATCAAGTGATTGGATTTACACCAACTTTCATCTACAAATAATTCTCGATGTGAAAACATAGAGCAGGGGGCTGATCTTTGAATAGGAAAAATAGTGGATCTGCAGGGTTTTCTCAAAGCAGCAAAATGATCTTGAATTTTTATACTGGGATTTTCTAGAGTTTGAAAACAAGAACTCCTTTCCTTATTTGGTGTACCTACTTGAGCCGGATGAAAGCAAACTTTCACGTCCGAAGCAGCAACATCCCTCTCTGTAAGGTGGGAATGAGTGATTCATGACAAGCAAACAATAAAGAAAATCAGAATAGTCATACAAAGGCTGAAGTCATGGCTAACTCTACTAGATCGGCTGAGGTGACTTTTTGAAAGACTGTGATCGAAAAATTTCTGTATACCCATCGAGTTATAATTGAGTTGCTGACTGGAGTAGAGACTGAAAAGGGTTCTGATAGGATTTCGGGATTGACTCTAAAACTACTAGAAACATAGGGTGTAACAAAAGATAGGGTAGCCCCTGGATCAAACAATGCATATATATGAAGATAAAATACTCGTAACATACTAGTGACTACGTCTGGAGAAACCTCCTGCTCCTGATATGATGAGAGGGAATAAAACCTGTTCTGACGTTGTCCTCCACCTACGCTAGTGGACGCACCCTGCTAAGAAGGAGGTGTTGCAGGAGCTGTGGCTAAACTAGTAGTCTAGGCACGACCTCTGTTATTGCCCTGCCTAGCCAAAGGACACTCCCAGTGAATGTTCCTGGGTTTCCCACACCCGAACCAAATATATGATCCGACTAAGCACTCTCCTATGTGGTTCTTACCATATTTTCCACAGATTGGAAAGGTGCGCTCTATCGGCATGTCCCTCTATCCCCTCAAACCTGATGCCCTACTCCTCTGATCACCTCGAGATCTGGATAGAACACTGGCCAATGATGGCACTGGACCGATGACCTCTTGTGGGACTGCTGACGATGTCCACCACTAGGCCTCTACTGGGAAAACCAAAAAATGCCTATCCTGGCCCTCTTGGCCTCTCTCTCCCTTTGCTTCATCTGATCCGCCTCTATCTACTAGGCGTATATCTCTAATCGGGAGAAATCAAGATCAGTGTTCAACATTGCGGTCTTACACTCCTTGACCAGTGAATCTGACACACCATATAAAAACTAGTTCATACGAGCTCTCTGATCTTCAACCATCTCTGGTGCATACTTGCATAGCCTGGTTAACTCCAAGGCGTACACTTGGAAAGCCATATAATTTTGCCTCAAGTTAATGAACTCCGTCGTCTTTGCCTCCCACAACTTCCTGGGAAGATCTGTCTAAGAAGGCGGTCATGAACTCTTCCCAACTAACGGGAAATGTGCCCACTTCTCTACCATCCCTTCACTGATGGTACCAAATATAAGCTACCTCAAACTCAAATCTTCAATCCTNGCGGTCATGAACTCTTCCCAACTAACGGGAAATGTGCCCACTTCTCTACCATCCCTTCACTGATGGTACCAAATATAAGCTACCCCCTTCAGCATGAGAGACCTACTCGGGCAACGGACCAACTGGGGTTGGTGGGGCTTGCTGATGCCCATCTCCATTACCATTCTCATGGCCATTTCCATTTCTGTTCCTTCTTTCGTTAACTTGGCATGGAAGCACTTTTCTGCAAACGTGTATAGCACGAGTTAGAAGGATAGTGAGATACTTCATCGCACGACATAGATCATGAAAGAAGAAAAATTTCCTAAAACGTCTTGTAGCCTCTCCCCCATAAGTATGGCGTGCTTCACACCCATGGAAAAAACTCTACTCAATGCTGCTTTCAGGCACCCTAGGGCACTCTAAACCTTTGTTATAATATCAAGTTTGTCACGACCGGAACATAGGCTCGGTTCGAGACACGGGACCTAGAACCACGAATGGCTCCAAGTCGACCCATGGCATAAACATAGTGGCTAAAGAGAATACATCAAGCAGAAACTAATATTATAAAACATGCATAAGAAAAATCTAAATACATGTCAATCTAAAATAGAGCTAACACTAACAAACTGAAATTTTACATATTATCTGAAAAAAACTTCTAACACAATTCATGAGCTGAGGGGACAACATCCCCAACTAGCTCGACAAAAAACTGTAATTGAAATAACAACAAAACAACCAACTAAATTGAATGTCCTTGGAAGATAAGAATTCACAAACACTGGCTAAACTTGATCATACTAGAAATACATGATTAGCCATGAAATAGGGCCTATGAGTTGGCCAAAATCATAAACTCATATATCATGAAAGACATACATGCTTGAGAAAATCACCATACTTGAAATTCATAAATTCATAAATTCATGAGGAGTATTTGTAAGAAATCATATCATAAATCATAAATCATAAATTAGGGCTAGGAAAATCAAGATCACAATAGAATTATAAACTTGACTTTTCATGAAACTTGCATAATTGGGCCTAATTTTTAAAATTTGAAAACATGAATTAATAATAAAAATACGTATAAAATCTACCTATAGATCTTAAAGAATTCTTTGAAACATGAAGTGAATTGACCCATAAGTAAATCATAGAGAATTTCATGAAATTGGGTTAAATTCCATAAGATCATAAACTTGAATTAACACTTGAATTCATAAACTTAAGAAGAAATTTGGGAATGAGGGTGAAAGGGAACTCTCATTCATAGCCCTACATACCTGGGTAAATTGAAACTCCATTCGTCTTTGAAAGCCCAAGAGATTTGGAAAGAATTAAAGAATTTCTAGCTTGATCTCCAAAGAGAATTTTCTAAACTTGCATAGCCCTACATACCTGGGTAAATTGAAATTCAATTTTTCTTTCAAAGTCCAAGAGATTTGGAGAATAATTAAGAAATTTCTAGCTTGATCTTCAAAGAGAATTTTTTAAAATTGCATGCATGGGATTTGAATGAATTAGAATAGGTTAAACCCCCTTAAAACACTCTTTCGGGGCTTAAAACGATGTAGTTTAGGATTTAGGAGTTTAGAAATTTAAAAAATGCCCCTAATGGTTCAACAAAAACTCTCATATTGCCAAAAACGACGAGTGGTTTGACAACCCGTTAGGCAAATGACGAGTCGTTTGCCGACTCGTTAGGAAAATGATGAGTCGTTTGCTGAATCGCTAGGCAAATGATGATTCATTTACTTAATCCTTGAAGTACAATGAAATTTTTCAATGCTGCACAAATGACAGGTCACTTAATGACTCGTTAGGCAAATGATGAGTCGTTTACTTAATCCATCATGACTGTCTGAAAAATAGCATTTTTCCAAACCACGGGTCACTTAACGACTCATTGGTGGGTAAATGATGAGTCATTTTACAACTCGTGAGGGGATATTTTGATCTTTACAAATGATGGGTTGTAACACATAGAAAGTTTCTAAGATTAGACCCCGGAATTAGATGGAGTTCAGCAAAAAAACCAGTAGGAATTTGCCTTAGGACGACTCATCTAATGAGTCATTGGTCACTCTAACGACCCATTAGAGGGAGCCATGAGAAAGGTTTCAGAAATAGTTCAAGAGGATTTTGATATCACGAGAGCATAAAATGAGTCATCATGGGAAACAACGACTCATCGGTTGTAGCCGTGGTAAGCTAGCAGTTCGGACTTTCCAAGGATGATGAGCCAAGTAATGAACCGTTGGTTGCTATGAACAGTCATCCTGAGGAGTCGTTAGTTGGAGTTAAGAGTTTCTAGTTCAGTGATGACGGACGTAGACAAAGAGTTGTTAGGTGGAGGAACGACTCATCGTGTTGGTCGTTGGAAGGAAATCGAAGGTTGGGCAAGTAGTGAAGATGAGCCGTTGGATGAGGTAACGACTCGTCCTTTTGGTCGTTGGTTGAGAAAGTGTAAGCTGAGGAATTACTTCTCCAGTGGCAACGGATGGTCACCAGGAGTCGTGGTGAGGGTCGTGGTCACTAACAAGCATATTTTTAAGCTTAATCCCAGGGGTATTTTGGTAAAGTCCTATGCTTCCAGTTTCTAAATGACGTCATTTTGGGAATTTTAAGGGTTGAATTAAATAGGTTTTCACTAGGCTAAGCCCCCATTCTTCCAAAAACCATCCATGAGTTTCTTTCTCTTCATCTCGCAAGACTCAAGGATTGAACTAGGGTTCTTCAAAGGCTTCAAGGGTTAAGTTCAAGTGGGGATTTCTTCTAATCAGGTATGTGGGCTTTCAACAAGGATTTCCTTCCATCCTTGTGCCCCAAACTCTTATACTAAAAACCTAAATCCTTTGATTCTAGAAAAGCATGTTCTAGGGTTTCAATTTATGCATGACTTCTCCTATGTTTTCCCTAAATTCTAAGAACCTTCATGGTTAATAGTAGTGTATGCTTATGAAGTTACCTGCATCTCCATGAAATATGTGTATGATATGTGAATGGCATGAATGTGGGATTTTCACCATGAGTTAGTTTAGAAATTCAAATAGGATTTCATCAATTGTTCACATGCTCTTATCATGAAATTGTATCCATGTTTAAAGTATATGTATATCATATGGGTCGCCGCTACTCTAGAACATATGTTGTATTATATGTGTTGGAACATGATTAGATCTTATGGGCTTTGATCAATGTGAAGTATGTACATGTTTTCACTATGATTTCGATGTAAATGTTAGGTATGAGTAAAACCTATGGAGCTTTCGAGAATCTAGAATATATTCTATATAATGTGAATTCGAGATTTAAATGTTGTGGACATGTTTAGAGTATGATCTGATCTCATCAATGCTTAATGAAAGTAGAATGTATGATTTAGACGAATGACGTCGGGCCATGACCTCCATGTTGTAGTATAATAGGGATTATGAATTATAATGATAAAACATGAGAATGATCCTTAAGACTTTTGGGCTTGTTGATTACTAAAGAGTAGCCTTAATCAACTCTAAATGAATTCAGTATGATGTAAATAGTTGAATGCTCATGTCTCTGTTTAGCTGAAGTGATTTTGACCAGGCGAATGACGTCGGACTAGTGACCTCCATGTTCTAGTATAAAGGGATT
The DNA here is from genome assembly GCA_018107945.1 of Datura stramonium. Lineage (NCBI taxonomy): Eukaryota > Viridiplantae > Streptophyta > Magnoliopsida > Solanales > Solanaceae > Datura > Datura stramonium. The sequence goes on from JACEIK010005357.1 coordinate 23,471, forward strand.
CTTAATAGCAGAGAATATTTCCTTTAGTTAGTCAGGGACTCTCCTTAGCTAAGAATGTTTACCTTACTCGGTCAGGGATTCTCTATAGTAGAGAATGTTTCCCTTAATCAGTCAGGGACTCTCATTAGCTGAGAATGTTTCCCTTAGTCAGTCGGGACTCTCATTAGCTGAGAATGTTTCCCTTAGTCAGTCAGGGATTCTCATTAGCTGAGAATGTTTCCCTTTGTCAGTCAAGGATTCTCATTAGCTGAGAATGTTTCCCTTAGTAAGTCAAGGAGTCAGGGATTCTCATTAGCTGAGAATATTTCCCTTAGTCAGTCAGGAAGTTAGGGATTCTCATTAGCTGAGAATGTTTCCCTTAGTCAATTAATGACTCTCTATATTAGAGAATGTTTTTCCTTTAGACGGTTAGAGACTCTCCACAGCATAGAATTTCTCCCTTAGACATTCAAGGACTCTCCATGATATCAGTCACGGCTTCGGTTCTCAGTATATGCACAATACATGACCTTTTTGCATCAGTTGATTGTACTTCGGTAATTGTTTTCAAATAAAAACTTCATGTTAATATATATGTGTGTGTGTGTGTGTATCTCATACAAGGTTGTTGTATTTCCGTTCAGTTATATTTCCAATACTGTATTTAGTTTACTTCCTTCTTATATGCTTGCATGTTTTAGTTACTTACACTTCCCACATGCTTAGTATATTCCAAGTACTGACCGCATACTTTATGTGCTATATCATTTCATGATATAGATTCAGGTTTCCAGACTTAGCCACATGGTTAGATACGCTCCATTCCCACCTCAGCTGCTTGTGGTGAGTCCTCATCTCCCGAGGACGTGATTTATGCTTTCTATTTCTTTAATATTTCAGTTTTCAAACATTAAGAGTTATCTGGGGGCTTATCCTAGCAATTCATCAGTTTAGTAGAGGCTTTCAAACTTGTATAGACAGAGTCAACTTTGTATTAGAATATTTTTTTATTACGTCTTATGTATCAGTTAGCTTCCGCTCAGTTATGATTCTATTAGTTGTTGTCTTGTTATATTTTTATGTGATTATGTCATGGGTAGACTTGGGGCCTCTCGGGGTTCCTTGTCTTGTGTCTCGTTTCGGGCTTATGTTCGGGTCATGACACGGGTGATTTTCCATCTCATTAGGAAAATTCCGAGTCATTTGCCAACTTGTTATGGGATATTATGACCTTTACAAATGTCGGGTGATTTATCAAATCATTAGGTAAACGATGAGTCACTTGACGACTCGTTAGGTAAATGATGGGTGATTTGACGACTCGTTCTGTGAGCTGTTGGAGATTTTTCTGTTTTCTCCGTTTCAACTCTCGGATCTGATCTTAGAGACTTTTGGTGTGTTATAGAACTGAAAGGGTTAAAGTAAATATAAAATAGGAATTCGAAGATCCTTTGGCCCATTGGTTAGAGGGTAGAAGTTGTTGTTGAGGATAGGGATATACCCTTCAATCCTATTTAGTTAAAATACAAGTAGGCATAACCGTAGTTTCATGTTTCTCCTGTGACCATAGGGATATAAGCATTAGGATTCATGAGATAGTTCTTGGATGCTTAAGAGAGTGGCAAGAAATGGGATAGTAACTTGAAACTTACAACCTTAGGAGGAATCAATCTAGCGTAATCACATCTTGAGAACTCAACCTGATACGAAAGTGCTAATTCCCTATATTTTCATCATCATTTGAAGTACAAATAAGTCTGCAACAATCTTAGTTCATTAGTTAATTTTGCATTTCAAGTTTGTAGTGGTTTAATTCTCCAAACCATTCTCTATTTTATTTGTTTTGTTAGAATAGAAAAATAAAGTAATAGCCTTATAACAATTGATCTGACAAGTCTCTAAGGGATCGATAATCGGGACTTCCAGTCCTATATTACTTGACGACCACATGCGCTTGCACGGCATCATGTTTTTGTCCCCATTGACAGGGACTTGAAGATTGATTGATCGTTTGTAGGTTAGGATTTTTATTTTGCTATTGTGTATTTTACGCTTTTGTTTGTTTGTTTGTGAAGTTACAAGTGTTGTGTGATCAGTGTATGCCAAATACGAGAAGTCAAGAATTACTTTTGGCTTCTCTTGATCCTGAAATTGAGAGAATCTTTTGAAGGTTAATCATGGAGAATAACAAGCAGGCACAGGGCAACAACCAGGAGAGGGTTCCAGTGTTGAATTTTGATAGGCCGAACTTGGATAACGCTTCTAAAACATCATAAAGTCGTCCATCACTGGGAACTTCAATTTGAAAGAAGGGACCTTGCATTTGGTCTAAAACACTTACCAATATTAGGGCAAGCCGTACGATAATTGACACGGCCCAAATGAGCAGGTCGTGCAGGCACCTACATTAACTCTAACTCAATAGGGGAAACCCTTTTTGAACAACATACAAAAGTATTTACAAATCTCATTTATTTGCACAAAACAACAATGTTTTGAAAGTTCAATAAAATCCTTCCCCAATACCTTGACTCTCTCAAGATCTAGTCTAGACAGGTACAAGAGCTCTATTAAGAATACTGACAAATAAAAACACACAACTTCGCCTATGAAGGAAATACGAAAGTTGATGCTGAGTATCGCATAGCCAATCATGAAATTGCAATTCACCTGCCACAACCTACACCCAAAAGGTCAAGCAGGGTAGTATCAGTACATCACACATACTGGTAGGCATCATCGGCCGACTACAATTAGTTCACGCAGTAGCATAAAATTAATATGTAATAATTAATTCATCTTTTACACAACCACTCAACAATTTATCCAGACAATTTCTTTACGCTTCATTTACGACAGTTATTTAATCATGTATCCCTATTTCTCTATCCAGATTAGCCATAAAGGTTTGGCCTGCACAATGTTTAGGCCTCGCTATAGCGGTAACTTGACTAATGTCGCAGTCTCACTGCAGCGGAAACTCTATCACTGCAATGGTACTGTTCTAGGCAGTAACTCGACTTCACTAGTAACCTCACTTCTTTCAACACCTCATCAATTACATAAGATCTAACATCACACAGAACAGAAGCAATCTACACTCAATTAAATATACACTTCACCACTTTTCATCTTATAAAGATTATTCATTTTTCCCTTTTCACGAAACATTCTTACAGTCAGGATCAACCCAGAAACAACACCTAAATCATATTTACCAAATATTTGAATACAAATATTAACTCATTCACAAACAAATTCACCAAAACATGAAGACTTACAATATAAATAACACACAATTATGCAACAGATCAAATGCATGTTGAACACACGGTAATTAGACCTGTCATCATTAATTTCATCTCATCTAATGTGTCACAACCTGACCTGAAATCTCAGATCGAGACACGAGACCTAGAACCACGAATAGCTCCAGGTTGACACATGGCATGAACATAAAAACTAAAGAGCATATATTAAAGCAGAATCTATTAACTTAAACATGAATAAGCGGAAATTTGAATAACATAACAATCATAAATTGAGTCAACACTCGACAAAGCTGAAAATCAACATAATGTGCGATAAGCCTCTAAACTGTCTGATGAGTTGATGGAACAATACTCCCAACTAGCTCGCTAAAGTATGAAACTAAAACAGTATAATCGAACACTAAACTAAATTTCCTTGGAATATGAGGACTCAACAACAGCGGGAACCGAACTGGACTATGGGGGAAAGCTGGACTAACGGCGAAATTGATTCTAATCGCTCATACTTATATCATGAAATGATACAGCATAGAGTATGCAGTCAGTACTTTAAATGTACTGAGTATGCAAGGTAAGTAAAACATGCTGAGTAAATGTAACTGAAATCATGCATATAACCATAATTCATTAGATCATGAGAGTAGAGACTGCATGCTGAAATTTGAATCTGAGGCATATATATAGTCATAAACTGAGTATCATATCTGAATAGAATGATTAAAAGCTAACAATAGAAATCATATGACTTTTCATAGCTGAAATCATAAGTAAAAGCTCATAAACTGACCATTAGGTCAAACCTACTGTAAAACATAATATCATAAGTCATAAACATGAATAACTAAAATCATAAGGAACAATGGGAGACTCATCATATAACCAACATTATTACAATAGAGCTTACGTGATGCCCCAACTATCACACTCAAGTAGGCAGAGTCGTCCAAAACCTTTCCAGGGCTACGAATGATACCATGATATCGATATCAAGTTGAGAGCCCCTTGCGGGCGGGAAAAACTCTCAAGGAAGATTCCAATGTAAATATATAAACCTACGTGGATGCGTAGTTTTGAGACTGGGGAACCTTGGAACCCCAAGCCTACTTGGTGCTAGACATTACTCCCAAAAAACATGCATAGTGCTCCCATCGTTTTTCAATGAAGCTGAAATCATAATTACATGCATAGTCTGAAATCTAAACATGGGGAGTCTTGACTCCAAAACATATCATAAGCTATAGTGGGAGTCTTGACTCCAAAATATATGATAAGATGATCTTATTAGCCTTGGCTAAATCATGAAAATATACTTAACTTGTGTGGGCTTGCCCAAATCTTAAAATTGTGCATACTTAAAATAGAATTCATAAGTCAAAATCATGGATTCGGACATGAGTAATTTATAAACATTCATTCATGCTAGATATCTTATCATACTTGAAATCATGAATCATAAACTTGACTTTTCGTGAAACTTACATAATAGGGCATAATTTTTAATAACTTGAAATCATGAATTTATAATCAAATTGTGTAAAAGAATCTGCCTATAAATCTTAGAACATGCTTTGGAACATGAGGAAAATTGACCTATAAATATATCATAGAGAATTTCATAAAATTGGGTTAAAAACCTATAAGATCATATACTTGAATTCATGAACTTGAGAAGAAATTTGAGCATGAGAGTGAAAGGAAACCCTCAATCACATCCCTACATACATGGATAAATTGATTTTCAACTTATCTTTGAAAGCCCAAGAGAATTGGGGAAGAATTGAGAGGATTTTTAGATTGATCTTCCAAGAGAATTCAAAGCTTTGCATGCATGGGAAAGCCTAATAACTTGATATAGGCTAAACCCTCTTAAAATACTCCTTTTAGGGCCTAAAACGACGTAGTTTAGAACTTATAAGCTTAGAAATTATAAAAATACCCTTAATGATTTCATAGAAAAAATGCTCATTGCCAGTCATACGACTCGTACCATGAGTCATACAATTAACCAATGACTCATGGATTCCTCTCATAGCTAGCCTGTCTATTTTTTCCAACTCTCTAATTATTTCCACGACTCGTGATTCCATACTACAAGTCATCCAACCACTCATAGGACCAACACCTGATAACATAAACGCATACTACGACTTTGTGACCATGAGTCATACTACTAAACTACGACTCGTAGTGTGGACTCATGGTATGGGGAAAGAATCCTCTGAACTAAACAACGGGTCTTCCTAAGACTCATACCACCTGACGACGACTCGTACCTTCAAGCATACTAAGAGAAAATTTCCAGACTTCTTCTGCTGAACATACTTCAAATCCCGAATCTAGTCTTAGGAACTTTTGGGGTGTTACATTATCTCCCCCTTAGGAATATTCGTCCTCAAACTTGGATTAAACATACTAAAAGCCTAGGAAAGAAACTGCAATTCCAAATACTGAACATCTGAAGCTGAAAACTGATAGAGTGACCGACTCTGATCTGATACACATGACTGAGCTGAATTTATGAATCATACATACATGCTAAAACATGAAAGTAACTGAGAGACATGAACTTGACATAAAACTGAATAGAATACTATGGAGAAAACTGATACCTCATGTTAAAACTAAGCAAGAAGGGAAAAGATGCGGGTATCTAGCCATCATATCTACTTTGGGTTCCCATATAGCTCTCTCGACAAGTTGATTCCTCCATAAAACCTTTACTGAAGCTACTTCCTTATTTATCAATTTCCAAACTTAACGATCAAGGATCTCAATTGGAACCTCCTCATAAGTAAGGCGATCCTTCACACCTATGCTCTCCACCAGGACGACTAAGGTCAGGTCACCAATGCACTTCTTCAATAGAGATACATGAAAAACTGGATGTATCGAAGCTAGCTTCGGTGGTAGCTCCAACTCATATGGCACTTTTCCAACTTGCCTCAAAGTCCTATAAGGAACAACATATCGAGGAGACACCTTCAAAAACACCCAATCATCAACTTCAAATTCAAGATTTCTCTGTCTAACATCTACATAAGATTTTTTTACGACTTTGAGCTATTTTCAGCCTCTCCCTAATAAGCTGGACTTTCTCGATGGCCTCATGAACTTAATTTGGCACTATCAATGTAGCCTCGCCTACGTTCCTATTTATTTTCAATTTTCCAGATTTGGACTTCACTTTTGTGAACATTGATCTAGGACTTGCATATTTAAAATTTTCTTGATGGCTCTTTGCTTGATTATGCATTGTTCTTGATAATGTTCAGTCAGTCCACAGTGAGAACAAAAGATATGATGCAATTTAGGTTCATGCTAGGTGTTGTGTGTGCCATTTTTATATCCTAATCCTTGTCTTTTATTAGAATGATTTTCATGCACAGATACTAGAAGTTTAGAGGACCTGGTCTATGTTAAGGTTCTTTCTAATTCAGCTTTGGTTTTTTAGAGTCTTTTGAAGTTTTGATTCTTCGTGCTTAGTGCTTGTGACTCCAGAGTGAGTATTCTGGTAATTTCTTCTTTTTCATGATTTTCCTTAGGGACCTTTTCATACTCTTCATCTCTTTTCAACAAGTCACCTTTTTCTTCCTCAAGTTTTCTATTATCAAACTTGAGAGAGGCAAAAGCATTCATGATCTATTCTTTTTCAATCAATAAAGTGTTGTATTCATCAATAAGAACAAGAGACAAAGAGGCTAACTTATTTGAGAGTAAGTTTTTATTTTTTGTTTGAGTTTCAAGAACCTTACCTCATTTCTTTCTTCTTCACTATCTGAGTTTGAGTTAGCCATCAGAGATAATACATCTTCATCATCAAAATCATTTATGGCCAAAAGAGAGAAATCATCTTTTTCAGTGGTTGCTGCATATTTATCACTGGAAGTGTCTTCCATGATAGCTAGAGCTCACTTCAACACACTATCTACTAGTTTAATGGTGAGTCTTCTGTTGGAAATTTGAAATTGATCCTTCTTCCCATCCTTAGATTTCTTAGCCAGATTTCATTTGTGTTCTAACTCCCATTAAGGACATTCTTTCATAAAGTGACCAGATTCATCATACTTGTGGAAGATCAGATCTCGAAGATTTTTCTCAATAGGATTTAATGCATTCTTCTTTTGAGCATTGAAACCCTTCTTGATGATTTGCTGAAATCTTCGAGTAAGTAGAGTCATGTTGTCATCCTCGACAACAGTAGCCTTGAGGACCATGTTCTTTTCCTTGTGGGAACTTATCAAATCCCTTTCTTGAGACTTCTTGAATTCATAAGTTTTTAAATTCCCTATCAAGTCATCCATAGGCAGTGTGTCAAGATCTCTGGCCTCAGAGATGGCTTCCACTTTACTTTCCCATGATTCAGGTAGAATACTCAGTAGTTTCCTTATAGCCTTACTTGTGGAAATGGTCTCACCAACTGAGTACATCTCATTCACAATGGATGAGAACCTAGCGTGAATGTCATGAATGGATTCACCATCCTTCATCCTAATAGTTCGTACTGTCAATTAAGTATATTGATCTTGGACTTCTTCACCTAATATGTTCCTTTATGAGTGGTCCGAAGAGCATCTTATATTTCTTTTGAACTAGTACACGAAGAGACTCGATAATACTCATCGGGACCAATTTCACATACAAGAGTCTTCTTCGCCTTCGCATTGACCTCAACAACAAGTTTTTCTTCCTTAGTATACTCCAATCTCCCTTTTGGTATTTGATTTTTCTATCTTTTTCCAGTTTCATAGGAATGGTAAGTTCGTCTAACAAGATGTTCCATAGATTATGATATTCTCCTATGATGAAATTCATCATGCAATTTTTCCATCATCCATAGTAGTGACCATTGAACAATGGTGATCTGCTGGCTGATTGTCCCCTCCTGAGTTGTTGGTGGTGCTTCCATAATCGATTTTCTAAGGTGTAAGCGGTTATTGAAAATCCCCACTCTAATACCAATTGAAATCACCACTTATAACTAGAGGTACTGAACCTAGTTTAGTTAGATCACACATACAGAATAACTAAAATAACGAACACACAATAGTTATATGAAAAACCTCCTTGCTCGAGGAAGTAACAAATACACGACCTATTAAATAGGCTTTTATTCAAACTCGCGAGCATGTTTTAGATTACAACTTTATAATCCAAGGTACTAACTCTAGTACCTCAAAAATCACGAATTACCTCTAACTAGTGACATGTTTCTCAACTCACACTCTAAGTTAGAAACTCAACAGCATGGAAAGTGAGTATGTAGCTTTGTCATAGAAATAGAGGAAAACTTTGTATGAATATGCAAAAGCTTATAATCATTAGTTAGTTTCAGACTAGATTTTAGGCGATAAACAACTCAAATTGTAGTAGCAAACTCTCGGCAAAAGTAGCAAAGAAACAACCTTCACAAGAATTTAAGTTTAAGAAAAGGTTATGTGTTATACCTCTCGAACCCAAGGATTAGACCCGGGAGTCAAAATGGAGAAAAACAAGAAATTCACACCAGGTCACAGAACGACCCGTGAGGTGAGTCGTGAGGAGTGACAACGAGTCGTAAAGTGACTTATGGTCAAGCAGAGCATGACTAAGTTTTGGGGTGAGACTACGGGTATGACCACGAGTCGTGGTCAGGCCACACGACTCGTTAGGTCTCCCATGGCCTAGGTGAACCAGTTGGCAAAATGGGAAAGGGCAGTGAAGACCATGGATGGCGACTACGAGTCGTGGTCAGCTACCACGATTCGTGGGGTCCCTCGTGGGGTCCCCTGGGTAGTTTGGGCAATGAGCATGACGGATTAAGGCCACGAGTCATGCCCCCTGGCAACGACTCATGAGGTCCCTCATGGGGATTGGCAACCAAGAATTTTCTGTGTTTTAATGAGGGTGTTTTCACAATTCCTAAATTACTAAGGCCTAAACTATGTCGTTTTAAGGTCTGAATAGGGTCTTTTAAGGGGGATTAATCCATGTTAACCCTCATAAATGCATGCAAGAGTATAGAG
>JACEIK010005357.1:32928-45246 GCA_018107945.1 Datura stramonium
CTTATGATTTTGAAATCTTATCATAACCTACTGATTTTGATTGTCTTTCGAGATTTAAATTGATTATAATATTATTGATTTTGAATTTCTTTACAATTAAGCTTGATTATGCATGCCCCATGATGAATCGATTTATGATCCATTGATTCATTGGTGTTTTGATAAGCCCAGCATGAATTATAAATTTATTTATGAATTTATTTTGTTATCTACTATGAACTTATGAATTTCAAGCTACATGCATGATCTAAAAGTATGCATGAATTTCATCAATCATGAATTATGTTTTTCGCCGACCCACGGGCCTCAAGTCATGGCTAGTTCACGTATGTTCAAGCATGTTTACGATTTTCATGATTTAACTAGTCCATAAACTCATGAATGTATTATTATAAGCACTACATATATTTTGGGAGTAGTATAGAACACCGAGTAGGTTCGGAGCTCACGATTAAGACCCGGATCTCATGAACTACGTATCACCGTAGGTATGTTGGGACCCTTTCAAATATTTGACCCTGGCAAAAATGGCCCTTTTCATGTGTGATCATGCCCTTCATGGTTCCTACCCTTGGCAAGGTACGAACACCCTCCCAACTAGGGTTACAAGTCGGGCTTCATGTGTGCTCATATGGGGTATGTCGGTTAAGAGAATCTCCCACTATTTCTCATGATTTATGCATGTTATGATTATGTATGTTGGCTCAAGTCATGTTAAGTAAACCTCTTCTATTACGATTATGATTAAGTTATGTTACGAATGTTTTGAAAACATTGAGCCATATGATATAATATTATGATGTACGATACGAGCATGACGTCCTACTCTTATGATCATTTATGAATTTCATATATATTTTTAAATGTCTATTTTACTTGCATTGCATATTCAGTACATTCCACGTACTGACTGCATACTTTCTATGTTGTATCGTTTCATGATACAGGTCCCAGTTCTCAGGCTCATCTTGACCCGTAGCTAGTATCAGCCTTGCTCTCAGCGCACTTGGTGAGTCCTCATGTTCTGAGGGCTACATGTTCACATTCTATGCATTTCTTTCAGTTTCTGGATATTGGATTAGTTGGGGAGTTATCCCATCAATCCTCCTCTCATGTTTAGAGGCTTATCAGACTATAAGTTTTTTTCCGCCGTATTGTATAAGTCTAGTATTGTTTTTCCCTTATGCTATGTTATTATTACGTTCTTTATGTTAAGTCTTCCGCTCGTGTGATTGAATTAGATGTATGCTCATGTCATGGGTCGACTTGGGGTCTCTCGGCGTCCCTTGTCCCATTTTTACGATCCGGGTGTACGTTCGAGTCGTGACAAACTTGATATAAGAGAAATAGGTTTGGAGTGTCCTAGGGTGTCTGAAAGTCGCGTTAAGTAGAGTATTTTTCATGGGTGTGAAGCGCGCCACACTTATGACGAAGAGGCTACTAGATGTTTAGAAAATGTTCCCTTCTTTCATGATCTATATCGTGCGACGAACGTCCTTTACTCCTCTAATTCGTGTTATTCGCGTTTTCAAAATCATGCCTCCACATCGAGTTAATGCTAGGAGAAATGGAAATGGTAATGATAATGAGGGTTCCCATGATGGAAAGCATCAGCCAGCTCTACCCGTTCATGAGGAGCACGTACCAGAGCCAGCCGCCCATGCTGAGTTTAAGGCGGCGATTCAGATGCTGGCACAGGCAATGACTGCCCAGGTCCAGAATCAGAAGGTGGTGTATTTCCCTTAGAATGGGAATGCAGCGGCAGCTAGGGTGAGAGATTTCTTGAGGATGAGCCCTCCGGAGTTCACGGGGTCAAAGGTGGACGAGGATCCACATGATTTTATAGAGGAGATTCTGAAAATCACTCAGGTCATAGGGGTGAACAATGGGGAATGTGTTGAATTGACCTCCTATCATCTAAAGGGGGTAACACATATATGGTTTAAGCAATTAAGAGATGCTAGGGCAGCGGGTGCAGGCCCAATAGGCTGGGATGAGTTTCACACTACATTCATGGATCAAGTTCTTCCCTCGAGAGATAAGGGAGCTCAAGGCGGCCGAGTTTGTTAGTCTAAAGCAAGGTAGCATGTCTGTCCAAGAGTATGCATTGGAGTTCACCTGTTTATCTAAATATGCTTCGGAGTTGGTGGCAGATCAGCGGGCTCAGGTGAGCTGCTTTGTGCATGGAGTAGCAGATTACTTGGACAAAGATTGTCGGATCTCCATGCTTCACCGGGACATTGATTGTCCCTGCATTGTATTGCATGCGCAGCAGATGGAGTCGGTCTACAGGAGGCATAGAGAGGCCAAGAGGGTTAGGACTGACTGCTATGGGGTTTCTCAGGCTAGGTTAGGAGGTGGACCACGTCAGCAGACTCAGCACAGGTCCATTGCTCCAGCTCCATCATCGGCCAGCATGCCATCCAGGTTCAGGGGAGACCATAGGAGCAGGGCTACAGGCTCGAGGCATCATGGTAGCATGCAGGTGGAGCGCACGTTCCCAGCTTGTGCGAGATGCGGTAAAAATAATCCCGGGAGGTGCCTGGTCGATACAGATGCTTGTTTCGAGTGTGGAAAACTCAGACACAGGATCAGAGATTGCCTTGTAGACAGTTTTACCACTCCAGCAGCACGACCCCACAACAGGGTGCTTCCACTAGTTCAGCAGGCGATTAGCGCCAAAACAGGTTTTATGCCCTAGTGCCTCGCCAGGAGCAGGAGGCTTCGCCAGATGTAGTCACGGGTATGTTGCAAGTCTTCCATATTGATGCTTATGCTTTGTTAGATCCAAGAGCTACATTGTCTTTTTTGAAGCCTTACATTGCTAGTAGTTTTGGAGTTAGTCCCGAAATTCTGTCAGAACCGTTCTCCGTATCTACTCCAGTCGGTGAATCATGGTAGCTAGGCGGGTGTATAGGAGTTGCCCCATTACAGTATTGCATAAGGTTACCTCTGCAGACCTAGTATATTTTCCCATGACGGACTTTGATATCATCTTGGGTATGGATTGGTTGTTTCCATTCTATGCTTTGATTAATTGTAGGACCCGTGCGGTAGAATTTTGATTTTCCGGTGAGTCAATTTTGGAGTGGAAGGGTAATTCCGTTGTACCAACCGATCGGTTAATTTCATACCTTAAGGCCATGAAGATGATCTTTAAGGGTTGCATGTACCACCTAGTTAGGGTTAAGGATTTAGAGTCCGAGACCCCGACTATACAGTCAGTTTCAGTGGTGTGTAAGTATCCGAAGGTTTTTCTCAATTATTTGTTAGGTGTTCCTCTGGAGAAAGAAATTGATTTCGGTATTGATCTATTGCCCGATACGCAGCCTATATCTATTCCTCCTTACAAGATAGCTCCAGCCTAGCTTAAGGAGCTAAAAGAACAGTTGAAGGACTTGTTGGATAAGGGTTTCATTAGAACGAGCAAGTCTCCATGGAGTGCACCCGGTTCTCTTTATTCGAAAGAAGGATGGATCCTTCGAATATGTATTAACTATCGGTAGCTGAATAAGGTCACTATCAAGAACAGGTACCCCTTGCCTAGGATCGACGATTTATTTGACCAACTCCAGGGTGCCATGTGTTTCTCGAAGATAGATCTCAGACCCGGATATCACCAGCTTAGAGTTTGGGAGTGTGATATCCCAAAGATAGTCTTCAAAACTCGGTATGGCCATTATGAGTTTGTAGTTATGTAATTCGGACTAACCAATGCTCCTGCAGCTTTTATGGACCTTATGAACAGGGTGTTCAAGCAGTATCTGGACATGTTCATAATTGTGTTCATCGATGATATCCTTATATACTCCCAAAGTGAGGAGGAGCATGCTACCTACTTGCGTATAGTGCTTCAGGTCCTCAAGGATCGTCAGTTATATGCAAAGTTCAGCAAATGTGAGTTTTGGCTGGACCCGATGGCATTTCTAGGTCATGTGGTTTTAGGTGAGGGCATTAAGGTAGATTCCCAGAAAATCGAAGTGGTAAGAGTATTGGCCCAGACCGGTGAATCCTTCAAAAATTCAGAGTTTCTTAGGCCTAGAAGGTTACTACCGGAGATTTGTTGAGGGTTTCTCATCTATTGCGCCACCTTTGACCAAGTTGTCTCAGAAGAACGTAAAGTTCCAATGGTCGGAGGCTTGGGAGGAAAGCTTTCGGAATTGAAGGCCCGACTCACTCACCAGTGTTGACTTTACCCGAGGGTACAAATGGCTTTGTTATATATTGTGATGCTTCGAGAGTCAGATTGGGATGTGTATTGATGCAGCATGGGAAAGTAATAGCATATGCCTCTCGACAGCTGAAAGTTCATGAAAAGAATTACCCGACCCATGATCTCTAGTTAGCCGCAATGGTGTTTGCATTGAAGATATGGTGGAATTACTTGTATGGGGTCCACATGGATGTATTCATGGATCACAAGAGCTTGCAATGTGTGTTTACGCAGAAGGATCTCAATCTTTGGCAAAGGAGATGGTTTGAGTTATTGAAGGACTACGATATGAGTGTTTTTTACCATCCGGGCAAGGCTAATGCGGTAGCGGATGAACTTAGTAGGCTCTCTATGGATAGTGTGTCCCATGTGGAGGAGGGAAAGAATGAGTTGGTGAAGGATGTCCACCGGCTCGCAAGATTGGGAGTTAGATTGGTCGACTCGACCGATGGCGGTGTTGTTGTGCAAAATGGGTCAGAATAGTCCTTGGTGGTTGATGTCAAATATAAGCAAGATGAAGATCCAGTGTTGAGGAAGCTGAAGGAAGTATCCAAAATACTACAAATACAAAATAGATGAAAACTTTCCCGGATTACTGAACTGCTTTTTATCGCGGAGTCAAAAGGTAGAGGTTTTCTCCCAAGGGAGAGATGGTGTACTATGATACCAGGGTCGATTATGTGTTCTAGGCGTCGATAATTTGAGGGTTCGGATATTGCATGAAGCACCTGGTACCAGATATTCTATCCACCCGGGATCCACAAAGATATACCGGGATTTGCGGGAAATCTATTGGTGGGATGGTATGAAGAAGGATATTGCAGAGTTCGTAGCCAAATGTCCTAACTTTCAGCAAGTGAAGGTCGAGCATCAACGATGGGGAGACGTACTTTAGGATATTAGCATACCCACTTGGAATTGGTAAGAGATTAATATGGATTTTATTACAGGCCTACCTCGTACTCGGCAGCACTATGATTCCATTTGGGTGGTGGTAGAAAGGTTAACTAAGGCTGTCCATTTTCTACCAGTCAAGACCACAGATTTAGCATATGACTATGCCAAACTGTATATTCGGGAGTTGGTTCGACTTCATGGAGTTCCCTTGTCTATTATTTCAGACCGAGGTACTCGGTTTACCTCCTAGTTCTAGCGATCTTTTCAGAAGGGACTTGGGACTCAAGTCAAGCTCAGCACGGCCTTTCATCCGCAGACAGATGGCCAGGCGGAATGAACAATCCAGGCGCTTGAGGACATGTTGAGGGCATGTGTTATGGATTTTAAAGGTAGTTGGCATTATCATTTGCCCTTAATTGAGTTTTCCTATAATAACAGTTATCACTCTAGTATCCAAATGGCACCGTTCGAGGCCCTCTATGGGAGGAGGTGTATATCCCCCATCGGATGGTTTGAGGTTGGTGAGGCAGCTATGATAGGGCCATATTCGGTTCACGAGGCGATGGTGAAGGTTCAATTGATATGGGACCGGTTGAAAACCGCTCAGAGTCATCAGAAATCATATGCCGATGTGAGGAGAAGAGACTTGGAGTTTGATGTGGACGACTGGGTATTTCTAAAGGTATCTCCCATGAAGGGAGTCATGCAGTTTGGGAAAAAGGGAAAACTCAGTCCCTGCTATGTTGGCCCCTACCGGGTTGTGAGGAGAGTTGGTAAGGTGGCGTATGAGTTGGACTTGCCCACCGGAGTTATTCTCAGTTCATCCTGTGTTTCATGTGTCACTTTTGAAAAAGTGCTTGGGTGACCCAGCTTAAGTAGTCCTGGTGGACAGTGTTAGCATAAAGGATAGCCTCAGTTATGAAGAAATTTCGGTGAAAATCTTAGATCGACAAGTTCATAAGATAAGGAACAAAGAAGTAGCTTCAGTTAAAATATTGTGGAGAAATCAGCATGTTAAGGGAGCTACATGGGAAGCCAAAGCATATATGATGGCTAGATACCCACACCTGTTCTCTATCGGCTCAGTCTCAATTTGAGGTATCAGTCTTTGGCCTAAATCCTAACAGTGTTCATGTTCCGTTCATGCGTACAAGTTTGTTTATGATATGGTATATGTATGTGGTTTATGAATTCAATTCAGTTATGTAGTTCTTTCCAGAGGTAGTCAATCCATTAGTTTTCAGCTTAATGATCAGTATTTATATATGATGATTGCTTGTTTTTGAGTTTTTTGGATGTTTCTAACATTCGAGGACGAATGTTTCCAAGGGGGAGATATTGTTATACCCCGGGAACCCAAGGATCAAACCCGGGAGTCAAAACGGATAAAAACTAAAAATTCACACCAGGTCACAGAACGACCCTGAGGTGGGTCATGAGGAGTGACCACGAGTCATGAAGTGACTCGTGGTCAAGTAGGGCACGGCTAAGTTTTGGGGTGAGACCACGAGCATGACCACGAGTCGTGGTCAGGCCACACGACTCGTTAGGTCTCCCATGGCCTAGGTGGACCAGTTGGCAAAATGGGAAAGAGTAGTAAATACCACGGATGGTGATCACGAGTCATGGTCAGCCACCACGATTTGTGGGGTCCCTCGTGGGGTCCCCTGGGGAGTTTGGGCAGTGAGCATGATGAATTCAGGCCACGGGTCTTGCTCTCTGGCAACGACTCATGAGGTCCTTCGTGGGGACTGGAAACCAAGAATTTTCTGAGTTTTAATGAGGGTGTTTTCGTAATCCCTAAATTTTTAAGGCCTAAACTATGTTGTTTTAAGGTCTGAATAGGGTCTTTTAAGGGGGATTAGTCCATGTTAAGCCTCATTCGTGCATGCAAGAATATAGAGAGGAGTCTAAGAGGTGATTCAAGGTGTTCTTCCCCAATTTCTCTAAATTCCATCTTGGGCTTTCAAGGGAGATTAAGAATCAAGTGTTTTCAGGTATGTAAGGTCATCAATGGGTGGTTCCTTCCACACCTATGCTCCTACTCTATGATTTTACTTATAAATTATCAAAAACTCATGGGATTTTGTAATTGAATTGTATAAATTAAATGATTTAATTATGGGTCTTATGATTTTGAAATCTTATCATAATCTACTGATTTTGATCGTCTTTTGGGATTTAAAATGATTATAATATTGTTGATTTTGAATTTCTAAACAACTAAGTTTGATTATGCATTCCCCATGATGAATCGATTTATGATCCATTGGTGTTTTGATAAGCCCAGCATGAATTATAAATTTATTTACAAATTTATTTTCTTATCTACTACGAACTTATGAATTTCAAGCTACATGCATGATCTACAAGTATGCATGAATTTCATCAATCATGAATTATGTTTTTGACCGACCCATGGGCCTCAAGTCATGGTTAGTTCACATATGATCAAGCATGTTTACGATTATCATGATTTAACTAGTCCATGAACTCATGAATGTATTATTATGAGTATTATATATATTTTGGGAGTGATATCAAACACTGAGTAGGTTTAGGGCTCACGATTAAGCCCCGGATCTCATGAACTACGTGCCACCGTAGGTATTTTGGGACCTTTTCATGTTTGTCCGTAGCCCAAATGGCCCTTTTCATGTGTGGTCACGCCCTTCATGGTTCATACCCTTGGCAATGTACGAACACCCTTCCGACTAGGGTTACAGTTGGGCTTCATGTGTGCTCATTTGAGTTAATGTCGGTTAAGAGAATCTCCCACTGTTCCTCATGATTTATGCATGTTATGATTTTATATGTTGGCTCAAGTCATGTTAAGTAAACCTCTTCTATTATGATTATGATTAAGTTATGTTACGAATGTTTTGAAAACCTTGATCCATATGATATGATATGATATTATGATGTACGATACGAGCATGAAGTCCTACTCTTATGATCATTTATGGATTTTATATATGTTTTTAAATGTCCGTTTTACTTGCCTTGCATTCTCAGTACATTTCACGTACTGACCACATACTTTCTATGTTGTATCATTTCATGATATAGGTCTCAGTTCTTAGGTTCATCCTTACCTGTAGCTAGTATCAACCTTGCTCTCAGCGCACTTGGTGAGTCCTCATGTTCTGAGGGCTACATGTTCACATTCTATGCATTTCTTTCAGTTTTTGGATATTGGATTAGTTGGGGGTTGTCCTATCAATCTGTCTTTCATGTCTAGAGGCTTACCAGACTATAAGTTGTTTTCCGTTGTATTGTATAAGTCTAGTAATGTTTTTCCATTATGTTATGTTATGATTACATTCTTTATGTTAAGTCGTCTGCTCGTGTGATTGAATTAGATGTATGCTTATGCCATGGGTCGACTTCGGGGCTCCTTGTCTCATGTCTACAATCCCGGAGTACATTTGGGTCGTGAAATTATGGCATCTAATTTCATCAGTAACTAACAAAGAGCTTCAGTCCAATAATCAAATTCACAACCAGAAATGCAATCAAAATTTCCTAAAAATAAATTTCAACAAAAGTTGCACTAGATGTATCTCAGTTTAAACTCAATAAAACAGGTTCAAACTCATTCAGCTATTGAAAGACTTTCAAAAATCCAGATTTTCAATCAAAATTCACATTGAATTAGCC
The DNA here is from genome assembly GCA_018107945.1 of Datura stramonium. Classification (NCBI taxonomy): domain Eukaryota; kingdom Viridiplantae; phylum Streptophyta; class Magnoliopsida; order Solanales; family Solanaceae; genus Datura; species Datura stramonium. The sequence goes on from JACEIK010005357.1 coordinate 41,699, forward strand.
TCAAAGTTTTTCTTCAAAGTAGATTCACAACAAATATAGCAAATATATTTGCAGAAGGTACGCAAATATATTTGCAAAATGTACCTTCTAGGTAGTTTGGCTCCTATAAAGAATACTTTACTGATAGTATAGCAGTTTTATTTGATGAGCAGGCTGTGTTTAGCCTTTCTTTATTTGTAATTCTTACTTTGGTGATTAATAAAATCAACTAATTACCAAAAAAAAATTCACAACAACAGTAACAAAGATGAAATTGCATCACTTCAATAACAATCTCAAGTCAAACTTACAAATTCATAGTCGGTCAATCTTAAAAATTAGATATGAAGTCTCACTTTAAACTCAAGGAATCAAACCTAAATTGTGGAGAGAACTTAAACACAAGAATTTCTCTCAAAACTCAAATCTTGACAATTGAACATAAATCTTCTAGTCATTTTTTGCTATCAATCGTCTATCCTTCAGTTCCCTGGTGGGATATAGATATCCAATCCATAAGAGTAAGCATGTTCCATGTGATTCCTCTCCTTTTTAGACTACTTGTTGTGCTCTATTTGCTTTATGTGTCCTAGAATGAATGCAACATTTTCATTGGCTTTCTTATCCTGATGCAAGTCCTGCTACCTTATCTACAAGTGTATATTCCTTGTTTGAGTAGGAGTTACTATCTTTCTCCTCAGTGTACCTGTACCTGTATCGCTATCTCTAGGTTGAACCTGGTTAACCTTAGTATACTTGTACAATCAAATTATTTTGGACTTGTTGACTTTGTCAACTTATAAAAACTTTATCAATCACAGTCAATCATCAAAACAACTAAAGAACAGTATTATTGTGGAAGATAGATTCAAATGTAAACAGAAGAAAGTTTTAAAAAAGGGACATGTGAAGAAGAAAAATCACTTCAACAAGCTGGAGAGCCAAATTCAAAGATCAAAGGGCCTTGTTTTATCTATGGAAAACTTAGTCAGAGAGTTGCCTAGTTCTATTTAAGACAAAGGAAAAACTCAAAGCAAAGGGTACAATGTTCAAGCTCATCTTATTGAGGGTAATAAAGTGATTGTTGATGTAGTCGTCGAGGCGAACCTGGTGGCTAACAAGACTGACTAAGTGTTGCATCCAGGCGCTTCAAGACCTGAGCCAACAAAGAGTATTCCATGCGTTTGAGGAGTCCATTGACAGTGAGTGTGTTTACATGGGTAACTCCACTGCTGTTGAAGTTATGGGTAAAGAAAAAAAAATTACTTAAACTAACTTATGAAAAAAAAACTTTAGCCTTGAACAATATATGTATGTTGCCTCCCTCGTAAAAACTTAGTTTCAGGAGCACTTCTCAATAAAGTGGGTATTAAACTTATTTTTTAATCTGATAAAATAATTATTTTTCATGGAAAAGACTCTTTTTGGAAAGGGATATCTTAGTGGAGGTTTATTTATACTGAACATTATTCAAGAAATTATCAAAAATGCAAGTATTTCAAATTCTACTTATATTGTTGAGTTATTAATTTGTGGCATGATCGACTAGGTCGTGTTAATATTTCTTCTATTAAAAAATATTAAAAAATAAAATTAATTCATCAGATAAAAATTGATGAATTTTCTAAATGTCATGTATGTGTGGAAGCAAAACTTTCCAAGAAACCTTCAAATTTGTTACTAGGAGAAAGAATGATTGCTTGAACTAGTTCATTCAGACTGAGCGAATTTCAAGAACATTATTAGCAAATATGTAAAAAAATATTACAATTACTTTTATTGATAAATTTTCTAGATACACTAAGGTATATCTCTTAAGTCTAAATATGAGACTGAAAATATGTTTCTTAAATTCAAAGCAGAAGTGAAAAATTAGTTAGATAGGAAAATTGAGAGACTTTGATTTGATAGGAACAGTGAATATAGTACTAAAACTCTAGAGGCCTTTTGTGAGAAAAATAATATTATACATGATGTCAATGCTCCATATACTCTCCAAATATTTTTTTAATTAACTTTGGGTGGATTTAGGACCTTTTTATTAATTTCATAAAAGCAGTCTCTAATACATTATTTTGGAGCCCAAAAGTCCAAACATTTTTCTTAAAAGTATTACATCGTCCAAACAGACCATATGAAAGTAGGGTTTTGTTTGTTCTCTCCGCCATGTTTTCCTTCTTCAATATTTGCTTTCTACTATTCCTACTTTAGGTAATCAACCGTCCTCCATTGATTCTCTGTCATTGAGCTTGATTCAGCAGCTCAAAAGGTGACTCCTCATCTTCTTTTCAATTTTTTCTACTCACCTTTGAAATTTCTCTGTTTCTCTTCAGGTGGTCTGTTCAGTGGAAATTTCTTCTCCGAGCTACCAAGTCAAGCTTCCATTGGTTTTTTCTCCAATGAATCAGGAAATGAGAAGATGTTGTTGCTCCATTCCTCCTTCTTCGTCAATTTTTCGATGGATTCTACAATGATGCCAATCTGACTCCAGAGTCCTCTTTTTTGCTGGTATCACTTTTTGTCTTCTGTCATAGCCTAGGATAGATAGTTTATTTCCCACAACCTCTTTTTTGTGCATAGTTCTCCTGTAAAAATGTATTGTGGGACAACTTCTGCTTCTGTATCTACTGATTGACAATCATAACATGGGTTTATCCTTCTTGTTTTAACCCTCAGTTGAGGAATTTATGTTTTTTCCATGTTTAAGATCTTTCTGCATGCTATTTGTAGCTTCTGAATATGTATGCTTTCCTCTTTGATTAAATGCATTCTTAGCTAGGACATTTGTTAGTTGTTTTGTTTTTCTGTAAATATGTTGTATTTTCACTAGTAATTGCTCCTTCATATTCAGTATGTCCTCCGTAGTATCTGCTATTTCCCATTGAATATTTCACTTCCTTGTTAACATTTTTTTTAGACTGAGTGAATCCGTCTCTAGAATAATGTTGTATCCACAGCTTGCCTTCCATATAGTTGTAGCTTCTGCCCTCATACTGCTTGTTATCCCAATTTGTTGTGCCTCTGCATATATTAGATCACCTCTAGTATCTCTTAAACAAAAATCATAGGTGCTTTTTCCTGGTTGTCCTTGCTGGCTCCATCCGTATTACACTTCACCCAATTCACCTTTGGAAAGTCCCAACTTATTTCCCTGTAGTACAACTTAGGTCTATACTGTTGTAGGCATGTGACAATTCCTCCCCAACTTATTGATAATGAAATCCATGGAAATAGTGCTTTTAGGGAGTAGCAAAAGCTGTTTTAGAAGCTAAAAAAAATAGCTTCTCCCCAAAAGCACTTATTTGAAAAGTACTTTTCTGAAAAATATACTTAGAAGCAGTTTTCAAAAGCTTGGTCAAACACTAATTGCTACTCAAAAGTATTTTTTAAATTTATTGGCTAAAAACAAACTGTTTCTCAACAAAAGTACTTTTTTGATAAGCACTTTTAGAAAAAACACTTATCAAAATAAGCTGATTTGAGAAGTTTGGCCAAACAGGCTATTAATTACCATGAATAAATTAACTTCCTTTTTCATATCTTCTTGCATTTCTCCTTTTTAATAATTG
>JACEIK010005357.1:97009-112263 GCA_018107945.1 Datura stramonium
ATAAATAGTATAGTGATAATTATGTCACAATTAAATTATTAAGATGAAAAAAGTCTAAAGAAAATATTTTGAAGTATAAAATCTAGTCAATTGAAAACCCTAACTTCTTGCCAAAAATTAATTCTTAATCATGTAAATCAACTCAATATCAGCAGCCCAAAATAGTCTACAATCCGAGCCCTTAACCCATTCTGAAATAAACCCTAATTCTAATGTTAGACTCTCCATCAATTGTCTCTTTCTCTCCCTTTGTTTACCATTTTCACTCTAATCGCAGCTCTCCTCATCCATCAATAGGTTCAGTTCATTTATTTTGAGCAAAAAGTTATCTTTTTTTCTGCCTCCCTCCTTTTGGCAGATGTCATGGCCTTGGCCTGTTTTGATGCCCAATATCGCATGAAATTAATGGCTAGGATTGCTGGAGAATTAATCAAGGAGAAGGGTCAAGATTGAGCCACGTAGGCACAACGCCAAATCAGCTATTGCCGCTGATTTAACCAACAATTTTAAAGGAGAGAAGGTATAACTGAATACTGGTAATTCTTCCATTTTTCTTCTTCTTCTTCTCATCCCAGATCTTCTTTCTCTCTCCTAAATCTCTTCTTTCTCTCTAACCTAAATTCCATTTTTCTGCATATTTTGGCATCATCGAGGGAGGTTATCATATATTATTTCCCAATTTAAATTATGTTATTAGTTGTAATTTCAATTTTCATTGTTAATCAATAAATAGAAAATTGTCTCAAAAATATTTGTTGTGATTTCTTCAATGTCATAGATACTTATGTAATTCAAAATCAAGTTCTGAAAATTAATATCAGAGTCTAACCTGTGCACTTGACAATGGCAGAAGGAACAAGGATGAAACTCTTAGATGATAAAATACTGCGTCATTATGAAGTCTAGAGAATCTCACTGTAACTTGCAAGGTACTCAACAAAGCTCAAACATGGATCAGAGGAACACTGGAGCTGATTTTAGAACGATTAACTGTTCTAGAAAGTGTACCACCAGAGTTCCTGAGGCTGTACCTCCAGGAAGAGAGGGTATACTCCAGAATCCACCAAGAAGTAAGAGGGAGACTGCCTATTTCACCTCCTAAATGGGACTTGCCAAGCTTTGAGGGAGCTGAACCTAAGGTATGGCTACACAAGTCTGAGAAATATTTTAATTTATATAGAATAGTTGATAATCAGAAGGTCGAAGAAGCGGCCCTATATCTGAATAGGCTAGCGAAAACTTGGTACAACTCTCTTATTTTGAGTAGAGGAATGGTCAATTGGGTTGAATTTAACGAGGAGTTATGTATGAGGTTTAGAGAGACAAAGGTAGATGACATAGTTGAAGATTTCAATAAGCTCTCTCAAACTGGAACTGTGGATGAATTTATGGGCAAATTTAAGGACTTGAAGGCATAAATAATCATGAGGAATCTGCTTTGAATGAGACACACTTACTATCCAGTTTCATTGAGGCTCTAAAGGAAGAGATCAAGTTTGGGGTTAAGATGTTTAAATGTGTCACACTAGGGTCGATGATTGAGCAGGCTAGACTGCAAAAGAAATCCATTAAAGTAGCTCAAAGGAAGAATATGGTATTTATTAAAACTCCTACCCCTGTTGTAATGGATCCAGCTACCCCATGCCTGCTGTTGTAAACAACCAGTGACCTAACACTTTTGGGTTAAGTCCTGAGGTGTATGAACATGGGAAAAACAACAAGTTATGCTTCAGATATAGATAGAAGCACTATCCAGGGCGCAATTTCAATTCTAAATAGTTGAACTATATGGTGGGTAAAAAGGAAGCATAACAAGGTCCTCACAAAGCTTGAATCCATGGAATTTGTGTAAACAAAATGCGTGGAGAGCTCTCTAGTATGGATAAGCTGGTAGGATCACACTCATCTTCTATCAAACAACTAGAGCAACAAATGGGGAAAATGTCAATATTGTTAAAGCAAAGGCATGATGATGATTAGTGCATAGCTGTAGCAACAAGAAGCGGGAAGGCAACTATTGAAAGGCCAATATTAATAACTGGTTCCTAACAAAGAAAAAACCATACCGAACTAGATAGAAGCAGGCGATAGCTCACGACAGAGGCGCAATGAGCCGTATGTCTCCTAGATTAAGGATCGCGATGCACCGCCAGGCTAATGCATCAAGGGCCAGGATGCAATGCCACTGTTCCTCTCTAAAAGTCACGATGCGGAGGGAGCTGGAAAAGATGGTGTCATACATGTCAGTGGTAAAGAAAGCAAGAAAGATGAGGGACCACAATCAAGAAAGAACGAGGTGGAGGCCGAGAAAGAAAAACCTAAAAATAGTCAGTAATCGTACACACCGATTCCAAGTCCCCATCCTTCTTTTCCCCCAACGCCTTAAGAAGAAGGCTAAAATGAAAATTTTCACAAGTTTATTTCTATGTTGAGACCGCATAGGTGGAAGCACGGGAACAAATGTTGGGTTACGCAAACTTTATGAAGGAGCTGGTAACAAAAAGATAATAATAAGCTTTGATCCCCAGGGTAACATCCACCACCGCAGCACAGTAGCATCATACTCCTTAGTGCAGAAAAAGGAAGACCCTAAAGCTTTTACAATCCCTTGTACTATTGGAGCCTTAAATTTTTTCAAGGCATTATGTGATTTGGGAGCAAGCATAAATTTGATTCCTTTGGCAGTATACGAGCAGTTGGACTTGGGAGCTTTAGACGAACTACAATGCGGCTATTAATGGCAAATCGAACTGTAAAAAGGACAGTAAGGATACTAATTGATGTGTTAGTCAGAGTGAAGAGGTTTATCTTTCCGACAGACTTCATCATATTAGATTATGATGTTGACTTTGAAGTGTCCATTATTCTGGATTGCCCATTTCTAGCCACAGGAAGAGCACTAATAGACACGGAGAGTGGAGAACTGAAATTTAGGCTAAACAATAAGGAGGTAGTATTCACTTTATACATGATAATGAGGCATCCAAATGATTTAGGTGTCATATATGTGATCTATGTCGTTGATGAAGCGGTTATGGATTTCAGCATTAATGAAATTCACTAAATGGAATGACAATGGGTTTAATGAGACAGTGAACGCTATAGTGGGAAGGGGTGCTTATTCATACACATCTAAAAAGTTGGATCTTGACTTGAAAAATAAAGAAAACCCTCCCGCTAAGCCATCTATAGAAGAGCCATCAGTGTAGGAGCTTAAGCCATTTCCTACTCATCTTTGGTGTGTATTTCTTGGTCCTCAAAATACACTACATGTAATCATCTCTAAAAAATTATTGGATTGGCAGGTAGAAGAATTTATCTCCATTCCTAAAACCTACAAAAAGGCCATCAAATTGTCTATTGCTGATATCATTGGTATCCCACCAGGGATTTGCACTCATAAAATTAAGTTGAACAAAGACTTCATACCTAGTATTGAACATTAGAGGAGGTTAAATTCGATAATGCAAGATGTGGTGAAGAAAGAGATTATCAAGTGGTTAGATGCAAGGGTGGTGTATCCAATCTTTGATAGCCAATGAGTTAGTCTGGTGCAGTGTGTACCAAAGAAAGGAGGTATGACAGTAGTTCACAATAAAAAAAATGAGCTTGTAACGGCTAAAACAGTGATAGGATGGAGAGTGTGCATGGACTATCGAAAGCTGAATAGTTGCACTGAAAAAGAACACTTCTCAATGCCCTTTATGGATCAGATGATAGATAGGCTTGCAGGGAGAGCATACTACTGTTTCCTTTATGGATATTTGATGTGTCGTGATTTTATGGCACTTTCGACGCTTAAAACCAAGAAACTATGTTCATTCTGGTTGTAGGTATGATGCGTTTGTATTAAATATTTCAGTAAAACAGGTTCGGAAGTGAAATGGGCGAAGGAAGGCTTAAAACAACTGAAATGGAGGCTGCTAGTCATGTAATGAGTCGTCGTCATTGTGCACGACTCATTGCCAAGGCTGTGGGATAGGTTAAACATTTGAAGATGAAGGAATAGTGCACTTCATGAATTGAAGGAACGACTCATTACATTTGGTGATGAGTCATGAAGCCAGTCATGAAGACTAGAAGAAGATTCTTAAAGAAATAGACAGTGGAGATAATGAATGACGTCACGAGTCATTAGCTGACTGAATGACTCGTTAGAAGATCACTAGAAGGAATCGTAGGGTGCACTGGAAAATTGAAGAATCTAGACCACGAGAGGCCTAAATACTCGTGCCTAGACACAACGAGTCATTAGGTGAACCGTTGCCACGACTGGGCCTAATGTTGAGGACGACTGTGCTTGATTGATCACGACTCGTTTGAGGTCCTAACGAGTCGTTACTTAGATCGTGACCACTAACGACCTGAGTTCCAGTTTTAATTAGGAAAAGATTTTATTAGAACTATAAATACCTTATTTAGGTTTATTTTCGTACGATAATTTTATTATTACAGTTTTTATGTGGATTTTGGTGTTGTGTACTATTATTATTGGTTCAAGAAATAAAGTTTACAATTTTGTTCTTGAGTTTGAGGATCAAAAGCAACATTGGAATTTATTCATCGGTTTTGGAGTTATATTCAATTCACTTGATTTTCTCCTACGAATTTCTATAAGTTGCAATTATGAATTATTCTTTATTTTGTGATTGTGTTCATACAAACATGAGTAGCTAAACCTATAAATAGGGTTGTGGGAACCATGATGAATTAACATACATAGGTAAAAATACTTAGTGATTCTTGAACGGAGTTTATGCATGTATTGTTTCTCTCTTCATTTTAATTGATTCTTAATGGTTGCAAACGTTAGATATTGTCTTATTCTTATTCACCGGACCAAGGGGATAATGAATGGGGAAAGGAGTGTAACAATGGAAATTTGAGGCTATCAACCCTCATCTAATAGCTAGACCTTATCCGGTAATGGCTTATCCGATATTAAGGGTAAGGGTTAGTTAATCATACACCCGTATACGGACCAAGTTGCGTAGTGATAATCGTCTAGATAGGGAACCAACCATTTAGGTGAATTTAACCTACCAATATTGCATGCTAAATACCGGGATAGATCACTAGTACAAAACCTTGTGGTTATGAAGTCATGGAGAACACATTCCTAGCCACCTTGTTAATTGAATACAACCAAAATTGACGTAACCATCTTTTAGTTTCTACTTATGTTCATTATTTTATTTTTTTCAAAACTTCCCCCATAGGAAATAAATAAGTCGATAGTAATAGCTATTCACATTAACTTAAGTTCTTTCCATATTCCCCATGGGATCGACCTCAACCTCTCAATTGGGTTCTATATTTGACATCGACCGCTTTATATCTCAATTGCGATGTGTAATTTAGGTGACATCAAATTTTGGCGTTGTTGCCGGGGAATACGGCTAAGACTGGAAAAAGTGCGAGGAGTATAAGAATGATATAAGCGGTCTGTATGTTCCTCCAAGGAACTGTGAGCCAGATTCTAGTGGTTCAAGAGTTGAAGACATGTTTTCCAAGGTACTTAAGCAGATGGAGACAACAGATAGCCACTTTAAGGAGCTCCACGCGGACATTTCTGGGATGAATCAAAAGGTGGAATCACATGTCGTGGCTATTAAGCAGATTGAGTAGAAGCTGAGTCATATGTCTGTTGCAATTAATCAGTCACTGCATGGTGGTCACTACTAGGAGTGGGAAGGTGAGCGTTGATCCTCTGAGGCCGGTTGTGATTGATGAAACAGAAGAACCCGTAGCGATTAATGATGACAGGATAGTAGATTCCGAGGATCCAATTCAGTGGTAACGACGGCTCCTAATAATGTAAAGGAGCATGGATCTGGCAATGAGAAGGAGAAGGAGACACAACAAAAGTTCACACCGATCCCTAGACCTTCTCCTCCTTTTCCACAGCGCTTGAAGAAAAAGGTCGAAGATGGGAAGTATCACAAGTTCATCTCCATGTTGAAGCAATTGTCTTTGAACATCCCATTAGTTGAGGCACTTGAGCAGATGTCTGGCTATGCAAAATTCATGAAGGACCTTGTCACTAGAAATAGGACTGTGAATTTCGAACCTGCAGATAATTTGCACTATTGTAGTGCAATAGCATCTCGTTCTCTTGTTCATAAAAAGGAGGACCCTGGGGCATTCACCGTACCATGCACTATTGGAGCCTTTAATTTTGCTAAGGCATTATGTGATCTTGGTGCTAGTATTAATTTGATGCCACTAGCAGTTTTCAGACAGTTGGGCTTGGGAGCCCCCAAACTGACTTCAATGCGGCTTTTGATAGCAGATCGTACAGTAAAGAATCTTGTGGGAATTCTATATTATGTTCTAGTGAAGGTGGAGTCCTTCATATTTTCGACTGATTTTGTCATCCTAGACGGTGAAGTTGATTTTGAGGTCCCCATTATCTTGGGGCGACCATTCCTCGCCATCGGACGTGCTCTTGTAGATATGGAGACTGGACATCTTAAATTTCGGTTGAACAATATGGAAGTGACATTCAATCTATGCAGATCCATGAAGCAACCAAATGATATGAGGGTGGTCTCCGTAATTAATGTAGTGGAACCTGAGTTCCCAATTCTGCCTATGGAGGAGTTATTGATTCTTGATGACTTAGAAACAGTTTTGATGGATATTGGTGCTGAGGAGATCCATGGGGGTGAGGAGATTGTTAATGCACTTGCTAGCATGGGGTCATATACTTAAGCTCCAAAGAAGATTGATCTGGACTTGAAGAATCAGGTGATCCCACCAGCCAAGCCATCTATTGAGGAGCTTCCGGTATTGGAGCTCAAAGCACTCCCGTCTCATTTGCAGTATATATTCTTGGGTACCGGTAACACTTTACCAGTCATTGTTGCAGCTGACTTGGAGGAATGGCAAGTGGAGGCTTTGGTCTCCATTTTGAAGAAATATAATAAAGCTATTGTGTGGACCATTGTAGATATTATCGGAATCCCAGTCGAAATTTGCACTCACAGGATCCATCTAGAGCCAGATTGTATTTCGAGTGTTGAGCATTGGCGTAGGTTGAACCCACCTATGCAAGAGGTGGTCAAGAAGAAAATCATCAAGTGGTTGGATGCAGGTGTGGTTTATCCTATTGCAGACAGCAAATGGGTGAGACCAGTCCAATGTGTACCGAAAAAGGGAGGAATTACGGTGGTCTCAAATGCTAACAATGAGCTCATTCCTCTAAGACCAGTCACCAGTTGGAGAGTATGCATGGATTACAGGAAGCTAAACAGTTGGACGCAGAAAGATCACTTTTCGATGCCATTCATGGACCAGATGTTAGACAGACTTGCAAGCAGAGAATGGTACAGTTTCCTTGATGGCTATTCGGGGTACAATCAGATTTCTATAGCCCCCGAAGACCAAGAGAAGACCACTTTCAATTGCTCGTCTGGTACATTTTCTTTAAAGAGGATGTCATTCGGGTTATGTAATGCACCTGCCACTTTTCAGCGTTGCATGATGTCCATATTTCTGACATGGTGGAAGACATCATTGAAGTCTTTATGGATGATTTTTTGGTGGTGGGTGATTCATTCGAAGATTGTTTGGCTCATTTGAGTAAGGTGTTGCAGAGATGCGAAGAGACCAACTTGGTGCTTAACTGGGAAAAGTGTCATTTCATGGTCAAGGAAGGCATAGTGCTAGGCCACAAGATTTCTGGTAAGGTATTGAGGTGGATCAGGCCAAGATTAAGGTAATTGCTAGTCTTCCACCTCCAATTTCTGTGAAAGATGTTCAAAGCTTTCTAGGTCATGTAGGGTTTTATAGAAGATTCATTAAGGACTTCTCCAAAATTGCACATCCATTGTGTAAACTACTCGAGAAGGAGGTGAAGTTTGTTTTTGACGAGGCATGTCTGAAGGCGTTTGAATGCCTGAAAGAGAGATTGACCACTGCACCAATAATAGTAGCACCGGACTGGTCTTTGCCTTTTGAGGTTATGTGTGATGCTAGCGGTGTGTCCTAGGAGCTGTGTTGGGTCAAAGGTGTGAAAAAATTTTCCGTCCGATTTATTATGCTAGCAAGGCTCTAAATACAGCTCAGACAAAAATTATACTGTGACAGAACAGGAGCTGTTGGCTGTAGTTTTTGCATTTGAGAAGTTTCGGGCATACTTTCTTGGAACTAAGGTGATAGTCCACACAGACCATACAACTCTGAGATATCTGATGGCAAAGAAGGATGCCAAACCACGGTTGATTCGATGGGTTCTGCTGCTATAAGATTTTGAGTTTGAAGTAAAAGACCGAAAAGGGACTGAAAATCAGGTGGCGGATCACTTATCAAGATTAGAACCTGATGCAGCACTTCGAGATGAACATGACATAGATGATGCATTCCCAGACGAGTAGGTTCTAGCGGCCTCATAAGATCTTATCCCGTGATTTTCAGACTTTGCTAATTATCTGGTGAGCGATGTTGTACCGAAGCACTTATCTATTCACTAGAGGAAGAAGTTTATGTCTGACGTGCAGAAATTTTTCTGGGATGAGCCCTACTTATTTCGCATATGTACTGATGGGGTGATTCGGAGATGCGTACCCGTGATAGAGATGTTGAGTATATTGGAGGCCTGCCACTCTTCCCCTGTTGGGGGCCACCATAGCGGGATTGGCACAACCCATAAAATTTTGCAATGTGGGTATTATCGGCCAACCATTCACCAGGATGCGCATGATTTCGCAAAGGCATGTGATGCATGTCAAAGGCAAGGAGGCATGAGCTACCTCTTACTCCCATCCTGGTCATTGAGCTATTTGATGTATGGGGCATTGATTTCATGGGCCCATTTGTAAGCTCAAATGGGATGAAGTATATACTTGTTTCTGTTGACTGTGTTTCAAAATGGGTGGAAGCAGTTGCGCTTCCAAATAATTAAGGGAAGAGTGTCACAACATTCTTGAAGCGGAATATATTTTTTAGATTTAGGATTCCCAGAGCCATCATTAGTGATGGGGGTTCGCACTTTTGTAACCGGTTGTTTCTCTCTTTATTAGAGAAATATGGGGTAAAACATAGGGTGGCAACACCCTATCATCCGCAGTCTAGTGGGCAGGTTTAAGTCAGAAACCGGGAGGTAAAGACTATTCTGGCGAAGACTGTGAATGCAAATTAGACAGATTGGGAAATAAATTTAGATGATTATTTATGGGATTATCGGACCGCATTCAAGACTCCTATAGGTATGTCTCCATATCAGCTTGTGTATGGAAAAGCATGTCATCTTCCGGTTGAACTTGAGCACAACGCTATGTGGGCGAAGCTGAATTTGGACTGGAACGAAGCTGAAAACTTAAGGCTTGATCAGTTAAATGAGCTTGATGAATTTCGGTTAAAAGCCTATGAGAGTTCTGAAATTTACAAATTAAGGATGAAAATTCAGCATGACCGGAAGATTGAGAAAAGAGAATTTAGTCCGGGTGATATGGTCCTACTATTCAATTCTAGACTTCATTGGTTTCCTGGAAAGTTGAAGTCTAAATGGCTGGGACCTTTTCAAGTAGTCCAAGTATTCTCCAATGGGGAAATCGAACTAGAAAACCATGAAGGGAAGCGGTTTAAAGTGAATGGTAAGCGGGTGAAAGCTTGGGGAAAGTGAAGAACTCAAACTGGTAGACCTTGGAACCGTGAGTGAAGTTTGAGTAACTTGGGGGAATTGCGTCATGTCATGACGTTAAATCAGGCGCTACATGGGAGGTAACCCATGGTGGTATTTTGGTGAAGTCTGAGTAATCAAAATACCCGCGTCGTACCGCGACGTTAAATCAAGCGCTTCTTGGGAGGCAACCCAAGTCGTAAATGTAAGAAAAATATAGTTTTTACGTGTGTTGATGTGTGCGGGTGATTATGATGGGAAATTTGAAGTTAAAACCAAAAATCTGAACTTGAGTTGCTGGTCCCAAAAAGCACAAGACGAGCCGTCACCAGACCAAACGACTCGTTAACTGGATCGTCATCAAAGCTGCATAAAACAGTGTAGACAATGGTTGACCAAACGAGTCGTTGCAAGTGGCAACGAATCGTGAGGTCCTCTATCATGTCTACTGGATCAAAGGCGGAATTAAATTGAGAAAGGTGATAAGGACTCACTCAACGAATCGTTGAGAGACCAAATGATTCGTTAAGTGACCCATCATGAAGTTACTACAGTTCAAGGACCATGATTTAGGTCACGACTCGTTGGGTGACACCATGAGTCGTTGCTTGACTCATTAGCTCCCAGGTAAGTTCTCAAGTTTCAGTAACTACACGAAGGGACAAACAATTCATTTAACCACATAATGAATCATTGCATAGGTCGTCATAATTTTTTAATGAACTCCCCCGACCCGACCCGACCCATGCCATAATTAGGGTAAAATCTTAATTGAATTATATTAAACCTGATTCTCGTTCCCTTCAAATTCTTACTTGAGTTTAAACCCAACACCACTACAACTTAAAACTTCCCTCTTCTTCGTCTCCCAACCTCACTGATAATTCCTCGAATTGCACTCGCAGCATTCACACGCACACATGATCGCACTCTACTCTTTGCTCAAGCATCCAGTGCTTAATCTTCAGTAGTCAATTGTGAGTATCTTTACGTTTAGATAAGATTGTTGTGGACCTATGCCTTGAATTAACTTGAAATTTGCTTGACTAATTCTGTACACGTTTTGATTTTTGCTTCAATTTGATAATGAACCCTAGGTAGCAAGAGATACCGAAAATTTGATTTAACTGGAATATAGTGACATGCTCACTGAGTTATTGTGTGATTGTGGAGTTGAAAAATAGCAAGTAAAAATGCAAGATGAGGGTGGATTACCTGAAACTCTTGAGACCGAGCCATGTAACGAGTCGTGGTATCATCTCACGACTCGTCATATGGCTCATCCGGACTGGAATTAAACCTGGTGACTAGTGTACCTAATGACCGACATAACGAGTCATCGCCTCGGGCAACGACTCATTGTGACCAGTCATTATGTACACTGGCCCAACATGAAGAAACCAAAGCCTGAGATAACGAATGACCTCACGAGTCGTTGCCACTAAGTCACTCATTATGTCCATTGAGACTCAGTTTAAAAGTGATTATGTTTCTTCTCATCTGGTATACTAACAACTCTTCCACATGTACAATGGCTCCGAGGGGTACACCAAAGAAAGGTCCGACAAAGAAACAAGTGCCGGAGAGGAGTCACCGTCATACCGCAGACTTCGGGACAAGCCATCCTCCTTCGAAGAGTCAAGTGGCTCAGAGGAGGAATATGAAGTGTCAGAAGAGCAGTTGGTGTGGAGATCAACCAGGGCTAGGGCTCCACGAAATACAAATCCGACAGCCCTAGTTGATGCTCCTACTCCACTGGCAAGGGATCCGCCGAGCCGTACTGATGAAAATTCCAGGGCTATAGCTGCAATTGCTCCCGAAGGCACCACAGTTGGGAAAAACGTAGAGGTAGATGATGAGTCACATTCTCAGCAAAGGAACTCAGATGATGAACTGACTGAGACCTCGAACACATCCAATGATCAACCAAGGAACGTGAGGAGGTGGTGTGTTCCTGGTATGAGGGCTATCTATAACAGAGACATTGCTCCAAACGATAAAGGACATCCAAAGAGGAGCATCTACGAGGAGCCCAGACTAGTCATCATGGGGCCTAAGGACCTTCCAGAGCTGCAGGTCTTGTTTGACAAGTACAGGTTCGGGTGGTTGACTAAGCCATCAGGAAGCTATAGCCCCTGCCTAGTTAGAGAATTCTATGCAGCCTACGCAGCCACACTATAGTATCTGGCATTAGGTGGTCAGGATTGGAAAAAGAGGTCTGCTTTGACACAGATGTTGGTTTGGGAGACACTTGTGGATATATCTGAGAGGACTATCTCCAGGCTATTGTATGGGCCAGACTATTATGCCCCGATGAACACAGCTAAGTTCGATCACAGACTATTCAAGCTAAAGAAAGTCAAGACGAAGAAGCTGAATAGTGAGGAGCGAATCAGGTAGTACACTTGGCTATATCGGGTCATTGCCACAATAGGTCCGTTGGTTGAATGGTTGCACGGCACTGAGTCTCAAATCAAGAAGGCCACACTCAATTTTCAAGCTAAATTTTGGTGGTCACTGGTGTGGCATAGGCTGGTACCAACTAGCAATGGTAATATTCTCACACCTGACAGAGCGACATTGGTAGCCAGCATTATTGAGGGATATGCTATCAATTTCCTGCGGTACAGTGCTGGGGAGATTACAGAGCGGGCAATAAATGACAGCACTACAATTCCGTTCCCATGTCTTATTGATAGAGTCTGTCAGGAGTCAAAGGTGCCGAAGTTGCCATCAGTTGACCAGAGGATAGTGGTATAGAAGATTATAGATATTGGGTTGATCAGAGATAAGACAAACCCAGTATCGAGGGTGAGGAGTCAGTCCACCGCATCCGCTGGAGCGACCATATTAGCAGAGGTATTTGGCAGCGGTATGAATATCGATGCTGCACAGTTCACTGATTTGGCGGCTGAGCCTACTGAGGGTAGAGAGACGGGTAGCCATCCTGAGGCTACAGATGCAGCGGACACCTCTACACCTGCTGATGTTCCCGAGTCATTATCCATTGCAGCAACTCCTAGACCACCAGTTGCTCCTCCACGAGCCCCTACGACCAACCTAGTTATGATTTCTCAGGAATTTTTGGTTGACATAGCTAGGCTGCTGGCTAAGGCCAAAAAGTAGCAGACATACACGGCTCTATAGGTTAAAATTTTAATGGAGCAGGTAAATCCTTGGGTGTCAAAGGAGTTGGAGGCATTATCTAGTTCTGTGCATGGCCGGTTGGATGCTTTTGAGAGATGCATGGATGAGCGCTTTGCACAGTTACAGGCACCTGAATTGGCAAATTGGTATGCGTAGGTAGGAGCACTCAGAGCTGAGGTGCGGGCTTTGGCCGCACGATAGGTAGTTGTCATACCCTAACCTGTGCTTCACGTGATAAAAGACGAAAGTGAAGAAGAGCTACCGTCGGTGTTTGATTTCATTACTAAGGAGCTAGTGGCACATGATAAGGTAAAAAGGCCTCGTGAGGAGGCAAATTTTGATAATGATGACTCTCTGCTCCGTCAGCAAAAGCGAGAGCGAAATGAGATAGAGAGAGCACTGCATCTATCTAGAGAAGAGGCTCGACGGAGGGCCACAGTTGAGGCAGTGAGAGCTCGAGGAGAAGACACGGGCTTAGTTGGGTCTAAAAATGCATCGGGTGAAGCCGGTGACTCGGAGAGGACACTAGAGGAGTATCTGCACCCTCCATCGACTAGGTAGCAGACACCTAGGTCACACAGATATGTTCCCTACTCCTATAATTTTGTTTTATATACATATGCGTCGAGGATGACGCATGCTTTTCTTGATGGGGGTGGGGAGAGATACCTGTGTATTTTTTGCTGAACATAACCCGAAAATTTTTTTTGTCGGATATCTTTTCCCTAGGGTGTTCCTTAGCTAGTAGAACCGGCACGTTTAGAATTTTATGATAGTTTGTGTCAGTCGAAAGAAAGTTAGGTGAACTAAAAGTAGTCAAGAGCTTAAATTGTTGATTTTTGTTGAACTAATAATTTGATACCCCTCCTAAAATTTTTATGTGTGTGTTAAAATCGATAAGTATTACCTTTCTGAATCTTTGCATGGAATTGAAACTGTGAACGTGTTTACCATTGTATGGTTGTGCCTGAACTAGTAGTTAATAGAAATGATGATGTTGACCTGTGTTATGTGTAAGTGAGATTTAGTAGTTAAATTCGGCTGTGTGTGTCAATCTAGAACTTGCCTGGTCAGTCGTACCGAGATAGAGGATAGAAAACTAGGAAAGGATCATAGGTCATTTTTGATTAATGAGCCCACTTTAGCCTTAAATACCAAAGAAAATAAATATCCCTTGATCCAAATGTTTGAGATTAAATTGACTTTTTTTTTGTTTACACCAATTCACCTCCCTGCTTTAATTAAGAATGAACCTTTTTTGGCCCTGGTCCCTCCTTGGACACTGTGAACCTCAACTCAGGCAAATCGCGTAAGTTAAGGGTGGCTATGATAGGGGTGATTAAGAAGAGTAGGGTGGAATAAAATTGGGTAATGAAAATAAAAGAGCGGGTGTGGTGTGCGTATTGAAAGAAAAGAAAGAAATAAAAATATTGTCAAAGAGCAAGAAAAGAAAAGAAAAGAAAAATGTGACATCAATGAATGCTTGAAGGAAGAGAAACCGAACTCGTAGTTACAAATGAAATAAAAGAAGAAGAAAGCAAAGGAAAAAAAGGAGAAAATAGGGAAAAAAAGGTTTAAAATGGAGTCAAACGTATGTAGTGCCAAGGAGGGTTAAGCTACTAATCCCATACGTACTATACCCGAACCTGAGCCTATGTTACAAGCTTAAAAAGTCCTATAGTGATCCTAGTTACCTGTCTAAAAATCGAGGTATTGAAAGTAAATGCAAGCCTATGGCATTGCATGCACATAGTTAGAATTTCTTTGTGAGAGTGAGTGTGATCTTACCTAGTCCCAAGAGAAATACATTGAAATAATCATATACACATGAGTGAGTATGGGACTTCTTTGNTTCTATGAATAAAACAAATAAACATGCCATAGAACTTAACTTATTATACAAAGAATTTCCAGAACACTTTGTCTGGTCAGTCAGTGATAAAATGTGGACATGCAGAAAATAAGGTTATGCTATTGGACGTATTGTTAATTGTCATCCAACTGAAGGAGAAAGATATTACCTTCGGTTGTTATTGATGAACATACGTGGGCCAAAGTCATACAAAGATCTTATGAGTGTACGGAAAGTATTACGCCACATTTAGAGAATCTGCAGAAAAAAGAGGCTTTCTAGCTTCTGATAACAACTTAATTGAATGCATGTCAGAAGCTTCTAATTACCAGATGTCATATAGCCTTCGACGTTTATTTGTTACGCTATTAGCATATTGTAACCCTGCTAATCCAAAAGAATTATGACAAAAATTTAAAAGTAGCATGTTTGAAGATTTTACAATTATACCAAATATACAATCAAATAATGTTCGGTTGCTGGTTTTAGATCATATAAATAATATATTACTTTCAATGGGATAAAATATAAATGAATTTAAACTCATACCAGAAAATATTACACCTTCTACAGCTCTTCGTTTTAGAATAATGCAAGAGACTAGAGACATTCAATTAGAAAGAAATATAATTG
>JACEIK010005358.1:0-66944 GCA_018107945.1 Datura stramonium
ATATCATACATAGCACTAATTTCACCCGAATTCACTAAGCACAAAATTTTGAAATTTCCCTTTCCCTCACCCCACACTTAAAATATGTTATGTCCCCAAAGCATCAAATTAGAATACAAAGAGGGTGAGAAATACTTCCTGAGGCCTCTAGGCCTAGCTAACAGCATGTTTTCTTCCATTTTTGGGTCATCGACCCCACACTCATCTTTTTGTCATTCTCCTTAGCTTCCTCTTCCAAGGGTACTTAGACTTCCCCTCAATATATGCTTAATTCACCACCACCACAACAACAAGGTGAAATAAAAAAAATTAAAACAAAAGAAAAATAAATTTATACCAGTGGTACCCTTGGGTTGCCTCCCAAGCAGCGCCTGATTTTATGTCACGGCACGACGTGGACTATCCTACTCAGGACATCCTCAAACCAATGTTCCCTTTAGAGAACCATCTTCTTCTCTTTTTATTTTTCGAGGGGACAACCTTCACTTTGTCCCTCTCTTCTTCCAACTTCTTCTTTAACTTAAGCCCTCCATCAGATTCAGGATGAAATTTAATCATCTCCTGCGGCATTGGACCCATGAAATCTACCACCCCATACTTAGCCTCTGACAACACACTAACCTTACAAAGATCTCTATAATGTGTGGGTAGGTTGATCTCTTGGTAAACTCTGAAGAGCTCTTCTTCATCATCGACCCTCATTTCAAGGGTACCTGCTCTCACATTATGATAGTTTCTCCAGTTGCCAATAATGGTCGTCCCAAAATCAGGGGTACCTTATCATCAACTTTAAAATCAAGAATGATGAAATCAGCGGGTATAATGAACTTATCCACTTTGATGAGAAGGTCCTCAATTATTCCCTCTGGTGCCACTTGGGACTTGTCTGCTAGCTGCAGCATCACTCGTGTTGGCCTTGGTGATCCAGCCCAAGGTGTTAAACAAAGATGGGCATTAGATTTACTGTTGCCCCCAAGTCTTAGAGAGCTCTTATCACTTGACTTTACCAATTTGTATGGGGAGGTAAATCTTCCTGGGTCCTTGAGCTTTTTGGTATCTTACTCATTACTACGTAGTTGCACTCCTCGATCGATTGCCATCGTTTGGACATCCACCGGCCCTAACTTTTTGTTGGCCACCACATCTTTCAAGTACATAGCATATAGGAATTCCCTGCAAACATCAAGTAAGGAAAATTGATATGAAGTTCTTCGAAAATATCAAAGAACTTAAAACAAGCTTCCTCCGTGCTCTTCTTGAGCCTTTGTAGGAATTGTGGTGGTGGAGTCTTTGTGTTTGTTGCAATGATGATTGTGCATTTATGTTGCACAACCCTCTGATTATCTCCTTTGTCAGTAGATGGACCTGTCGACCGGCTCGGCACACCTCATTTCTCTTTTCCTTTGGTGGTGCATCAGCCAATTGCTTGCCACTCCTCAGACTAATGGAATTAACTTGTTGGGGTTTGTATCTGTGTGTCCATGAGTAACCCTTCACTGTAGTATGGTGTGTTTTAGCAACAGCTAATTGACCCATCACCCTTCTCTAGATTGCCGGGTGGCCAACTTCTAATTTTTCAAATTTGATGCCATCCTCACCTTATTCTCTGCCAATTGGGTCTGCGTATCCATGAGCTATACAACATCTCCTCAATGTTGCTTCTTCTCAACTAGCCACCGTTCTGCCTATTCTCTTTGTTGATACTACGAAATTTGCTGAGGTTGTTGGTAGCTCGACTACGATTGCCACCCAAGAGAGAAATTCGGGTGGCTTTGCCAATTCTTGTGTAGGTGTTCCCATAGGTTTGATTATTTCTTTGAACATTCCCTATAAAATTCACCGCTTCAGGAATTGACCCAGGTGCATTGTGCCCATTATTGCCCGCAGTTTCACACCAACTCGGAGCCTACTGAATTGCATTCACATCCTACGGTTGGTTCATACTTGATTTATTGAACTGAGTGAAATTTATCTGATGTTGAAATGAAGCTAAATTTGTGTTGCTAAGGCATTTACACCATCCACATCTATAAACTCTGCTCTCTTTCCTTCCCACATTGATGATTCTTAGGTGCCACTCAGTATTTCCTAAGCAATTGTACAACTCCTCATATGTCTTTTCCGGTGCTTTCCCACCCGATGCAGAATCTAATAGAATCTTTGTGTGTGGGTCTAGAATCTCTACAAAGGTGTGAGCTAACACCTCATTGGACTTCAGGTGATGTGGGAAGTCTCTCAATGATGACTTGAATCTCTCCCAAGCCAAGTACAAGTTCTCCTCAGGCCTCTTCTTAAAGCTTAATATCTCACTTTTGAGCTTGGCAGTCTTGCACGAAGGGAAGAATCCGATGAGGAACTTCTTTGCTAAGTCATCCCAATAAATAACGGAATTGGTGAGTCGGCCTTCAACCACCTCTTTGCCTCTCAATAATAAAAATGGGAAGAGTGTAAGTCGGATATGTCAGTTGACACTCAGGTGGGGACAAAAGTGTCCTTTGGTTTCAAGAAGTTACGTAAGTGCTTCTATGAGTCCTCATGATTCATTCGATTGACTGGCCACTAGAATGTAACAGTTGCACCGTTCTTCTTCAATTCAAAAGTTCCCTCGAGACTCCAGATTTCGCGGATATTGGAGGTCAAATTAGATTGCTAGTGGGATTGCCACTTCACACGAGCGAGGTTGAAATTTCGCCATTTGGTTAGGTAACAACTCTGCTTGCTCCACTAGTGGATGTTGTTGCAACTACTCTTTTAACCTCTTAAACTTTCTCTCTAGAGGCTTCCCTCCTCGCCAAATGCGGTTGGCATTTAGGTTCCAACAAAAGGTTCACGGCTCTATTCTTTGCTAGTTCTACAAGGTCAACACCATTTTTTGTAATATAGCGAGACTAAGACCAAGCTTCTCAACACTTGAGGAAATTAAAATCACACAAAAATAGAAGAATTCACTAAACTTAACCAATCCCCGACAACGGCGCCAAAAACTTGTTTGCGCTTGAGCGCCTGTACCAAGCATACGCAGTCGTACAAATGTCTGATGGCCTTTTAAGAGCGGATATCGAGCCACGAGTCTGGACTATTTCAGCAAATATTCAAGTTCAAGTGTTAAAATTTAATCTTCACAAGTGTTGATTATAGAAATTTCGTAAAATTCTAATTAAGTCTAGGGGTGATTAAAAAATACTCAAGAAACGTGCAAGAAGCAGCTAGAGTTAAGGCCTAGTAATCATGCAATGCTACAATTCCACCGAGTGGTTCAGTATGAAAACTTCAGTTGTAGTCTCAAATAGTTAAAATGTGATGGTTTATGGTCTCTCGAGCCTTTAAACACGACAAACTAGTCCCACACCTACATCGTTGAGCGAGATGTGACAACCTAATTCGTGAGCAATTTAACTACGTGGATGTGGTTTACGGATTTAGTGCCCTTGCTTATGGACTTTTCCTTACCTCTAATCATTTATCTAACTTAACTTCACAACTACTTTTTGGTGATGATGTGACAAGTCTAAGTCGGTGTCTAGCTCATCTCGTATTAGTAACCAAGCAACGCAAATTAGGTATAATTTCTATCCTAACCTCTAATCCTATCGTAAAGATAAGAACTTTCTCCCTACATTCTTGTGTTCTAGCCTAGGGTTACTCTTCCGATCTTTACCCTAACTTAACGAGTTTGTTTTCATGGTGATCAAACATAAAAACAATAATAATAAAGAAGGTAGGATAAAACAACAACAAAACTAAAACCAGCAAAAATTAAGTCACTTATAATCATATCATGTGGCCTCAACCCTAGAGGAAGGGTTTTAGCCACTCATGTTCATATAAATACTCAAAAACATAATTAGAATAAGATACCCCTAAGAATAGTTAAAAAGAGAATGAGAAATAATGAACCCTACCTAGAGTTCTTCACTTCTCCTTAGCTCCTTTACGGTTTCCCAGAAATATTTCTTGATAAATGATTTTTAGGAGATAAGTTTTTAATTTAAATTAAGTGGGAATTTACAAAAATTTGTCAAGCATGGGGCCTTTCAGTACCCACGCTACCTATCGCGCGACGGCAACTCCGTGGAACGGAGGCATCGCGCATGCCCCTTGGAATAGAGTCTTCTCGACAGGTCTTGTGTGGCTCACCTCTGCGTCGCCCGAGCGTGGCATGCTGCTAGTCACACCTTATGCCTGTCATGGCATGTTACCACGGAGTCCCTTTGGATTGACACTCCTCACGTGCCGGCAAGGGCGTGTCACGGCAGCACCTAAACGACGCCTTCACCTCATGCCGTGGCCCGGACCTTGCGCGCGGCATATTCTGCGTGGCATGCTGCAAGGTGCCCTCATGGCACTTCCATGTTTTCTTCAAATTTCTTTCTTTGCACTCAATCTCGATCTTCCTTAATCTTCATGCGTCATCATATTAAGCTCATCCTTGCATTTTGACCTACAAAACAAAGCTAATCACATAGGTTAATTTATTCACGAAATTATACAAAATCACATGAGAATATAATTAATTAAATTGACAAACTTGACTAAACTAAGTTATAAAATAGCACTTGGGCATGTAATTATGCCCAAGATCATCTTATTGAGTGGCTCGTGTCCATGGGGAGCATCTGTGGGCATGAGTGAGTAGATACACCACGCCGATCACAGGTATATGGATTTCTAGAATTTTGCAGGTCATGAATGGAAGGGAAGAAATAAGGCCCTTTGGCATGTGTGTACACTAATTGTGTGGTTGAGTGATTATGGTGAATGGGGAGGCATGTGCTCTTCATGCCACCATTGGTTCCATGTTATGTTATGTTGTGTTGTAATATATGCAAATAAAGTGGTAAGAAGAATGTGCTAAGAGATTGTGTCAATTGTTGTGTATGTTATGTGAGTTTGATAATGAAGAACATTTCTTAATTTCTAAGTGTGACCCTATCACAATATTGGTAATTGTTTAGGGGATTCTGTATTACCTATTACTTATTATCCTTAAGTGTGCGTTATCGAGAGATTTCGTGGAATATGTGAAGCGCCCAGAAACTGATGAACTAATGAACTAGTATAGTACAACATAGTTGAGCTACTGCCTAGGCAGTACCATTGCAGCGGAACTATTTCAGCTACGGCGAGACCACTACAACGGTCAAGTGATCATTTACGTAGTGGCCCAATTAGTGCAAAGCGAATTAGGTTGTTCCACGTGTGGCTAGTGTGCTAAATATTCTGTACTTTCTTTTATGTTGAACTGTTCTTGTATTGTTATTACTGTGTATACTTATTATTATTTAGGGTTGGCCGACGATGCCTACCAATCTTTATTGTTATGTCTTGACCTATCACCGTACTTCTTTTACGAGTGCAAAGTTCGAACCCGGTAATTCCTCACGTCCTCACCTATAGAACTGATAGTAGGTTTGAGAGAGGTGAAGGGCAAATTAAGAAAACACCACTCTCCCGTTGAAGTTGTCTTTCTTTTCCCAGACATTTGATTATTATATGTTTTAGACTTAGCATTTTCTTAAGAATTGTACTTGAGACATCAGTGCAATGGCAATCGGTCTTAGTATATTTTGTAGTGCCGGTTTAAAACAGTTGATCTATGTTGTGAAGTTTATTTCAATGATTAAAGCAGAATTTATTTTATGAATGTCTCCTTTGGGGGGTTAGTATGGGGATTCATCGATTCGCCCCTTTGGGGTAGTGTGGATGCCAATCACGGTCATTTTAATCGTCATGCCCACACTTGGGAGCAGCAGGCGCACACTGATGCCCTAGGATCTGAACTAACCTGACAGGCTTATGCACTTCTGATGCATGTCTAATCTTTAAATCAAGAAAATAACGGGCTATATCTCGGTACATGTGAGCCCTCGGCGATGAGGCCCTTGTGCCACATTAGTAGAAAAGCGACTAACGGCAATTAATAACGGGAATCCTATGCGGGCCGATGATACCACCATGATGTCTAGTTATAAGCGCCAAAGTAATTCCAGCAC
This sequence comes from Datura stramonium, assembly GCA_018107945.1. Lineage (NCBI taxonomy): Eukaryota > Viridiplantae > Streptophyta > Magnoliopsida > Solanales > Solanaceae > Datura > Datura stramonium. The sequence continues at coordinate 5,994 of JACEIK010005358.1, forward strand.
TAAACTAAGTTATGGCCGACAAGGCCGCTAACTAATAATAAACAAATTTATACGTAACCGTAAAATAAAGCATACCACGGCCCCACTAGACCAGCAATAACTTACCACAAGAAATGCGCAAGCCTCTAAGAGGTGATATAATGGTCAGGCGAGTACGAACCTGCCCATAAGGCTGTACAATCAAGAGTAAACCTTTTGCTTTGTTAGCTCACGGAGGAAGGAGCCCGTCTTTGCCTTGCTAATCCTGGATGGATACTAGGAGGTCCTGTTCACCTCTATTCACACACATGGCCAGTAATCGGCACCCTAGGAAGGCGTCGATGCAATGCGTGCCGATTATGTGAGTAGTAACCATAAATAACAAAATGAACTAAAAGGAAATTGAAAGTAGCTGAAAGAAAGAAATAGAGATACTACCTGAATATATTTGAACTTCCTACTATCTAATCTATCGGTAACTAATGCAAATAAGAGCCTTTGGCCCCCATAAGTAGGAAGGTACAACCGTACAGAAATAACCTAGGGCCCCATAAGCCCCGGCGAACACACTTCAATCTATACCCCTATCTAGGTCACACTTAGTCATCTAATAACTATAGTCATCCTACTAGTCCCCCAGTGCGCCTTCGCCCACTCTATTTTGAACTATAGTTGTGTCTTAGTCCTAGTGGATACGATATACGCACCCGGGCACCGGGCTCTGGAGGTGTGGTCTTGATACGACATATAATAGTCAAGCCATGTAATGGACGTATGAGGACCTTGGACCCATCTTCATCCCTTGCGAATGGCATACTGCTCCTTGGAACGACATCATCTCGCCTCTAGCGGGCGTCGACACAGCTAGTAACCGTGGGGTTGGCTATGGAAGGTTATACGAGGCAAAGTCAATCCCAAACTAAACATAGCATACTAGTCTCAGTAGCCAACAATAGCTAATCACAATGGATATGCTTCTAGATCTCTTCTTGGGATTCAAGCGAGTTACAATACTAAGAAACTAACTTTCGAACGTATTTGCCTTAACATGCACTCTATCGTTGATTTCTTATTAGCGAGTTTTGTCAGGCTATTCAATAGCTCTTTCAGCGCAATCATATTGCGGGAGAATGAGACTAGTTTGATGCTAAATTCGAAAAATGATAACTTTTAATTTTAATATTAACTATACTTCAACTTAATGAAATAGGTCGAAAACTATATCTGTTCTCGAGAGTTCGGGAGAGAGGAGAAATTCTTATTTTAAGCCTATGATCATAGAAATCGATTTTGGAGCAATTCTAACAACTTCTACTCGGAGGGGGTTGATATGCGAGCGAATTTGAATTTGGACTGCGATTTAGCGAGTAATCGGAGGAGGAAATTTAGATGAAAATTGTGGGTTCTCTCTTTTCTTGGACGAGGATCTATTAATAGCAGAAAATAATACTAATTGAATCCACTTAATATATATAATATTTGGGTGGTGGGCAGGGGTTTTTGTGTCCGGCCCCTAATGCGTTGATTTACGGGCGTGTCACGGTGCCTAATGCGGAGGGAGGGGGTCCGTGACACGCTGCTCCTATTGCATCCTCCTTCGGCCTTCTCCCTCGCTACCTCGATTCCATGCCCGCCGTCCTTTCCACAGGGCCCTTTCACCTATCATACACTCTAAACTCTTGACTAACGTGTGAATATGCCGACTAAACATTAGGAACTACGGGGTGTAACATCCTCCCCCCTTAAGGAACATTCATCCTTGAATGTCACTTCCAACTTACGGGAATCTAACACATTTAACTACTATTCTTGAGAAAATTTCAGCGAAGTCTCCCCTTGTAATACGGACTATCCCAAAATTCTAAAATCACAAAAGTCCAATACAAATATTTCACATGACACCATAACAACTCTTTTACAACAAGATTATAGTCAAGCGGCTAATATATGTATCATAAATCATAAAACAACAATGGAATCAACAACTTTACCTTACACATAGTGGACTAACCACCGAACAATTGAGGATATACGGATCTCATGTTTTGTCCTCGGCATCCCAGTGCAATCTTCCCCTATTCTTGTTTCTCTATAGTACCTTAACAGAAGCGATGTTTTTGTTCTTAACCTGCAAACCTGCCCCGATCTAATATGAATCCTTGGAACTTCCTTATAGGCCAACTCCTCGATTACACGGATGTCCTCAGCGGAACAACTAGGGACGGATCCCTATACATTTTTGTAACTCAACACATGAAAGACCGGGTGAGCAGATTCTAACTGCGAAGGCAAATCTAGCTCATCGCTACTGGCCTATTCTCTGAAGGATTCCATATGGTTATATAAATCTATGGCTAAGCTTTCCACTTCTTACCAAACACCAGTACGCCCTTCATTGGCAAAATTTTCAAAAACACTCGGTCGTCTACACATTGAATTACGGGTTCTACTTTGCACATCAAAGTAATATTTCTAACGACTCACGAGAAACATTAGCAAGCGCTCTCTAATAAGCTTTACTTTCTCTTCTAACTGGTGGATTATGTACGGCCCAATTAACCACTGATTCTCCAACCTCGGACCAAAAATAAGAGACACTTACGCCCGCCTCAAGGCCTCGTGCGGCGCCATACGAGATCATCGAATGGTAACTCTTATTATAAGCAAATTCAATAAGGAGTAAATGTTCATCTCGGCTTCCTCGGTAGCACGCACGCCAGTAACATATCCTCCGGCGTGAATTGTACGTTCCGCTGCTGTCTGTTTGAGGGTGGAAATACTAGAAGCCTATATTCCCAAGCCTCTGCGAAATGACTTCCGAATCTAGTTGTAAATTGTGCTCCTCATGCAGGAAATGATAGATCTTTTGAAACAACATGCAATCGAAACTATTTATCTTATATACAATTCAGCATAGTCCTTGGCAAAGAAGTGGTCCTTTGGCGCGAGAGAAAATGGTGACTTCGTCAACCTATCAACTATCACCCCCGAGATAGAATCAAATCTGCAACAGTCTGAGGTAATCCTATCACAAAATCCATATTGATTTCCTCCCATTTCAACATGAGCCTTTGCTATCTCTTGCGTTAGTCCGTCGGGTTTTGATGTGGCCTTTACCTACTAACAATTAGGGCATTGTGCTCTGGAGATTCTGCTACCCCCTTTTTCATCGGCCACCGGTAAATCTCTTTTATGTTATGATACATTTTTGTTGAACCTGGTGAAGAGAATAATGGGAATAATGTCGTCTTCCATGATACGCTGTGGCGAAAGTTCTGCCACATCTAGAACGAGAGCGACCTTCCATCTCTCTTCGGTTACCTCAAAAACTAATACTTTCCCCCATAGTACACTTATCTGAAGTTTGTGCTAAATGAGGATCTTCATACTATTAGTTATTTTACGCACTACTAGGGATGATACTATTGTATTCTAAACTATGGCCTATTGTCTCCCGAGTCCACTATTCGGACGGCTAAGGCGGCTAGCGGGTGTAATTCTCGGGCCGGCTCCCCTTTATTCCGGAGCCTCAAATGTGCCAAACTCCCCATTGATCTACTAGGAGCATGCGCACAATGTTGGCCTTTCTAGATGATACAAAATATTCACATCGTAATCCTTCAACAATTCTAACCAACAAAGATGTCGTAGATTCAACTATTTGTAATTGAAGATATCTTGGAGGCTTTTATGATTGGTAAAAAATGTCCACGTGCATGCTATACAGGTAATGTCTCGGATCTTTAACGCGTGAACTACGCCACTAACTCCGGGTCGTGAGTTGGGTAGTTCTTCTCATGCTTCCTCGAATTGCCTCGAGAAGCATAAGTAATTACCTTACCGTGTTGCATCAAAACACACCCTAACCCGACACTTGAAGCATAACAATACAACGCATAGCAACCACAGAATCGCCGGCAATGCTTCAATCTGCCGGCGCTAATGTCAATCTATTTTCAACTCCTGGAAACTACGTTCACATGCTTCGAGTCCGGTGAGAAATTTAGTTGCTTTCTAGGTTTACTTGGCAAAGGCGGCGATAAGGTTGAAAACCCTTCTATAAATACCATGGTATCAGGGGCTAATCCCGGGAAACTGCATACCTCGTGGGGTTGTGGGTCTAGGCCATGTCATTACTACCTCGATCTTCTGAATCTACACGAATAACATGGAGTCTCTAACACAATATATGGCCCAAAAAAGGGCACAAGAATTCATAAGAACTCACATTTAGAAAATTTTGCATACAACGGCTATCTGAGAATGTAGACCTTGTTCGCAAATAATCTCGATGTTCTCCTTCTAAACGAGAATACGCAGTTATCATCAATAAACATACAAACAAGTCGGATCGGCCTGAAGATGTTGTTCATCAGTTCTAAATTCACTGCTGGAGCATTCGTCAACCCGAAGGGTATGACTAGAAATTCAAATGTCCATACCTAGTCCTAAAAGTTGTCTTTGAAATATCTCTTTCTCGAACCCGCTTTTTGGTGATGCCACAGGCCTCAAATCAATCTTAGAAAAGTATCTCGCCCTAGTAGCTGATCAAACAAGTCATCTATTCGGGGAAGTGGGTACTTATTCATGATATTAACTTTATTTAGGCGACGTCGGTAGTCTATACACATGTAGAGGAGCCATCTTTATTTCTTACAAACAAAGCTGGTGCACCCCACGGTGAAGTACTTGGCCTTATAAAGCCTAATCTATGAGATCTTTCAACTTCTCTTTCAATTCTCTAAGCTCTTCAAGAGCCATTCTATATGAAGGGATGGATATAGGCTGAGTACTTGGTAGTAGGTCGATGGCAAATCGATATGCTGCTCTAGGAATACCCAGTTAAATGCAGAGTCACATCTAGAAATTAATTGAATATAGGAATAGGCCGGAGAATTGAGTTACGCCTAGACATCCTAAACCCTGACAATATGATAAATACATTAACTTGCTATCAACTTCCTCGCCCAAAGATAGGATATAAACTGTGCCTTTTGGCGTGGATGCATTACCTCTCCACTCTTGTACTACCTCCCTTGAAAAATGGAATCGGACGGTCTTGGTCCAACATTTTACATTGGCATAGCATGGTGCTAGCCAATCCATACCCATAATTGCATCAAAACTAATCATTTCTAATTCCACTGAATCTGCTAAAGTCTGGTGACCAACAACTTCTACTGTACAGCCGGTAGATCTTTTAGCTATAATAGAATCACCAATGGGTGTGGACACTAATAAAGGTATTGAAGAAATTACGGCGTTATATCGAACTTTCGGGCTACTAGTGGCGTCACATAAGGCATAGTGGAACCTGGGTATATCAAAACATAAACAGAATGAGAGTAAATGTCCATATTTTTGTCACCACATCAGGGTGACGACTATGACTCTGTCGCCCCAGGTAAAGCATAAGTGCGATACGGGCCCGGTGCCTAAGCTAGATGCTCCTAACACCTTATAAACTCTTTAGTGAAATGAGGGCCTACGCCCTGCTAGAGATGCTAGAGCACATGACCCTATTAAAGATCTATCTTGTCAGTCCCGATCACTCTGACCCCACAGATAAACGGTCTCTCTTCGAATTGATCCTCTTGTCCACAAGTATAACACGCCGAAGAATCATACCTCATGCCCCGGGATAGCGTCGACTATAGATAGGGAAAAGTGGCATGGTGAATCTGCCTCTTCTATGACCCTCTCTGCTGTTGTGGAACCAATGGTCGTGAGCTCTCGTCGAGTCGACTGCCATCGATGGCCTAGTCTAGCCCTATTTCTGGCTATTTGTGGAGGTGTTGGATGTATGGTGCTGCTAGATAGTCGTGGCTGGGTCATGTAAACTTTGCACGAGCATCACTAGGTCTAGCCCTATGGCGCTCACGATTTTCCATTTCTATCCTCCTGCTGCTCTTGAGACCCCTCAATATTGACGAGGCGAATGTACGGGCTGAGGCGCCTCCATGTCCTCTACTTAGTGGCTTTAATATAAGTCTCTATGTATTACGGAAGAAGCCCCATAATGAGCTAGGTGCACCACGGCCGGCATAGTATCTCTGAAAATTTGGTGCATATCGGACCAGAGTCAAATCTCATAAGAATATTCCTGAACCTCATTGAACCTTTCTCTAGATGTAGAAACAGATCTGCCTAGGCCCTGTCAGTTTCTCATGAGAAATAGTGGAAGGCCTCTAAAAGAAAATTTGGACGAGTTAGGGTGAACATCTCACGCTGGGACCTCTCCAACTCTCGTCTTGATGCTTTTTCTTGCTATGTACCGCAACCAAATTACTGCTAACTCGACCAACTGTGGGGGTGGAATGCATTACCATGAAGATCCACTGCAGCGTACAAAGTGCGAGGTCCTCATCGGTCAGTCCTTGTGAGCTGCGGGGGACTCAATGCGAAAAACTTCTCGACCCTCGAAACAACCGGTCCTCCTGAATACTCCGCTATAGGGGCTGCGCGGCGTTGTGCGGCCATCATCTGGCTTATCATATAAAAACATCACTCTTAACGTCCTGATACGATGGTGTCGGTATAGAAAGCTGGCTGGAGGTGGTGTCAATGCATCTGCGCTCGGACGGCTCTCGACGGGAGACTACTGGGAAGACCGAGATGGAGTCTACTGTGGCCCTCAAGTGGGCTGACTCTGGCCAGGGCACCTGGCTAGTGCCCTCTCTGTGCGGCGTCCAACTTCCCTGCAGTCGTGGTTTGTTATGTCAGAGCATTTCTCTGTAGACAAACGAGAATATGGTGAGCTTAGGGATTCAACCATTATCTTTGTGCCGCTCTATAGCATGGTGAATGAGAAAGAAAAGTAACCATCCTATCATGCCTTGTGACCTCACACTATAGAATGTGGTGCACATCCATAGACAAGAATCTACTTAGCATGGCTTGCGGACTCCACGGGATACGGCCGTGCAGTACCAAGTTTGTCGTCCCACCTTGGGAGGCATGGTGGTAAATTTGGTGCCCTACTAGGATCTAAGCCCGACTTTGGCCCGGGCTTATGCACTTTGGTGTATGCAAATCTTTAAATCAAGAAACAATGGGCTATATCTCGGTTGTAAACACGGCCCCGTGACAAGGTCTTATAGCCACTTGTGTAAGAGAAAAGCAGCTAACCAAAAACGAGTAATAGTATGGAATCCTGTGCGGTCAACGAGACCACCGTGATGTGCAGTTATAACTGTAAAAATCCGGCACTAAACTAAGCTATGACCGACAAGACGTAAGCCGACATCTAAAAGGCCGCATGGCAACCACGTAAAATAAAGCATACCTGAGCCCCGCACACGACCAACAATAACCAACCATAGGAAATCTGAAACAATCGGCAAGCCTCAGAGTGATATAATGGTCGAGATAGTGCCTCGACCTGCCTCTATATAATCAAAAGAGTAAACCTTTTAACTATTATTAGCTCCCGGAGGAAAGATGCCGGTGTACTACTAATCTGGATGGATACTAGAAGGGTCTTTACGTCATCTATCGCACTGCGGGAAAGTAATGCGGCGCCCCGGGAAGGGCATCAGTATAATATGTACCGAATATGTAAGACGGTAACCATAAATAGCGGAATGAACTAAAAAGGAAACTAAAGTAAGTAAAAGAAAAGGAGATAGAGATACTACTGAATAGATGAACTTCCTCTTTGTCTAATCTATCGGTAACTAATGCAAACAAAACCCTTTGGCCCCCATAAGCGGAAGGTACAACCAGCACGAATAACCCACCCGGGGCCCCGTAAGCCACGACAAGCACACTTCAATTTATATACCCTACAAGGTCACACTAAGTCAACTAATAACTATAGACATCCTACCAATCCCCCAGATTACAATTGAGCTAAACTATTCTGAACTATAGTTGTGTTTGAGTCAGTGGACTCCCAATGTCTGCACCCGGGCACCGGGCTTGACGGGGGTATGATGCCAATACGGCATATAATAGTTCGGTCATGGAATGGACCATATGAGGACCTTGGGCCCGTCTTCTTCCCTTAGGATGGCATACCGCTCCTTGGAGCGACATCATCTCACCCAGGCGGGCGTCGACACAGCTAGTAACCTGGGGTTGGCTATGAAACTATACGGGGCAAAGTCAATCCCAAACTTAACATAGAATGCGGTCTCGGCTAAGCAACAATAGCTAATCACAATGGATATATACGGCTCTCTTCCTAGGATTCAGGCGAGTTACAATACTAAATAAACTAACGCGACGGATTTGCCTTAACATACCCCGTCGTCGATTTCTAATTAACCTTGATTTCAATCCGTATTCAATAGCTCTTTCCAAAAATTTGTAATCATATTAATGGGAGATGATACTAGTTTCGGTACTAAATTCGGCAAAAAAATAACTTTTAATACTAATATTAACATACTTCAAGCAATGAAATACATCGAAAATATATAATTTCTCGAGTTTAGAAAGGGAGAAATGCTTACTTAAAACCTGTGATCATATAGAAATAATTTTGGGCAATTATGATAACTTCTACTTGGCGGGGTTTCAATTTTCGGTAATTTGGAGAAACTAACTCCGTAGTAATGCTCCCTACAGGATTATGATTGATACCTGAAGTTAATTTTAATTTGGATTGCATTTAGCAGTGTAATCAGAGGAAATTTAGATGAAAATCACGTGTTCTCTCTTCTCTTGGACGAGGATCTATTAATAAGAAATAAAACTAATTGAATCCACTTAATATATATAACATTTGGGTGGTGGGCAGGAGGGTCCGTGTCACGGACCCCAGCACTGGAGTTACACGGGCGTGTCCACGACGCCCAGCGCGGAAGAGGGGTCCATGACATGCTACCTGTTGTAGCCTACTTCAACCTTCTCCCTCGCTACCTCGATTCCACTCTCGTGCGTCAACTTTCCCGGACCTTTTCTACGTATACATCACACTCTAAAACTCTTGACTAACGTACAAATATTTTGACTAAACATTAGGAACTTACGGGGTATAACATTTAGGGTTGTGACATTCTATTAGGGGATGACCTAGTGAACTAGACCTCCGTAAGGAATTATGAGGTTTCAAATGAATTCGTAGCACCCTTTTACATCTAAGTGCACGGTGGAAATTGTTAAGGATGTATGGATGATAGACTTTGTGTTTTGGGATGGAAAAATATGCAGGATTACCAAGCTACTTATTTGCGGGGACCCTTTGCGGCGGTAGGACTTCTGTACGCGGTGGGACCGCCATAGCGATCGGGAGTCGCGATGTTGTGGTCGAGAGAAAACGATCGAGACCATCGTGGCGAGACTCTATCACCTTAGCAGGTCTCTTTGCGGGGGATACGGGAGGCAGAATGCCTATTTAAGTTAAAAATTTGGGGTTTTCACCCCATTATTCTAAGGCACAATTTTCTAGAAGCTAAAAGGCGATTTTCAAGTGGGTTCTTATCCTAAGGTAACGACTTCCCCATTCCTCTTTCCTTCATCATTTTCCCTAACCTCGTTTGATCATTAAGGGTCCACCAATGGTAGAATGTGAGTTAGAAACCTAAGTGGTGAAGGGTAGGAAAATTCGATGGTATTCTTATTTCTTGAAATTCTAACCTTCTATGTTGCTAAATTTATACTTTCCTAAAGTAATGTGCATGCACTAGTTTATCAATATGATGATTGAGACTTAGAATTCGACAAAATTGAGATCTTTTACCTTAAAAACTGCAAGGGGGTTGAGAGGAGTAAAAACTCCATGAACTTAGTTGGAATGATCATTGTTGGATTGGGTCATTGTTACACCCCATTACTTCCGGCATCTAAATGGCCTATTTGCACGTTAATTAAGCATATTTGAAAGTCATACGTGCTAGGAAAAGGCCCGGGAAAAGATCGGACGAAAATCTGTCGAACCATCGCGGGGCGCAAGGCGGGAAACCCCTCACGCGATGGCGCGGGTGTCACGGAGCGGGGCCACCACGTTGGCTCCGTGACACGTTGGGCTGTCCAAGCCCAAGTATATAAAAGCCCCTTCGATTTAAGTTGGTCATTTATCCATTTAATTTTCGACAGTAAGAGATTGAAAAGGCAGAAGAATGACATATATCCGTTTGATTACGCTGCCAAATGAAGTCTAATCTCAAATTTACCTCGGAGTGCCGAGGTATTTGTAGCGAGGGGAGCATTCCTACGATTTTTGTTTAGCGAAATACGGGCGGCGAATCGTCGAGCTACCGAGACCAAGGTATGTAGAATTGCTCTAAACTAGTGTCTATGTGCTCCTAATTTATTTGAAGTGAAGATCTTTTCCCTTAAGACACGAGAAAAATAGCAAGTTTTCGACCGTCTTTCGATAAGCCTAGTTGAAGCTAATTATATCAATAGTAAGTCCTTGGAGGCATAAAGTTGTATTTAGCACTAATTACGACGTATATATGAATGCAGTTGGGGAGAAATAAGTAGATCTTGGCGAGGCCTTAATAAACAGTCAGGATAACTTGAGAGTTAGGTATGTGGGTGTTTCTTAGCAGTTAGTAAGCTTTATTTGTATGAATCATAGTAAACTCCGTATTTGAAACTCTCGGAGTTGAACGTTGAAGTGGTAGCCTAGTAAATTCTGGTTTTGCGTTGCCGGTATCGTATTTCGTCAGAAAGATGAAAAGCATGTAAAAGGCGATTAGCATTCAGATTCGAGTATAGTTTATTGTATGATTAGCAAGCATGTTGTAGAATAAAAAAGCAGTTTTGAATAAAAGCTGGCAAAGAAAATCGGATAGACCGAGCCGGTTTTATGGCTGAGACTAGCCATTCGGCGGGTCCCCAATATCTGGCTACATATTAGCCAACGAGTTAAAAGATTTCGAGAATCGGTATAATCGGTGAAGTATCGGTTTAATATAGAAAGAGATCGGAATAAATCAGTTTGGAATGGAGTCTTTTCGGTTATACATGCTTGCTATTTATATATGCTTTGTTGAGACTTGTTGTGGCGTGAGGGCCGCAGGCGTCTCGCCGCCCAGGTTGGTAATCGTGTTGCCCTGAGCGGGTGGGTTTTACGTCAATCCAGGAGTGGCACATGCCATCAGTTTGGACGAAGATGGGATGAAGCTTTCCCCATAACGATCGATCAGCATTATAGGTGCGGCCTCAGGTTTCGAGATAGCCTTTGTTGAGTTTGTGTACGAGGCAGACCCTATACGTGCTGTACGTACATACGGTTATTGCAGTGTAACTCAGATTCGAGATAGCCCCGTTGAGTTTGTGTCAGGGGATCCCGGACCGCTGCATTCTTTTGTCTACACAGGAGTCCTCCGGACAGACCGCAGTTGCCTGCTCGGAGGGGCGAGGCCCAAGCGGGAACCCGGGGGCGTGAGGCTCGGGTGACGGATGAGTGGGTGACTTTTTTTGGCGGGTTTTGACTCGGGTAGGGTATGGGTGTTTGCTTGGCGCCATCCCGGCTTATGGGGGTTCGTATTGGCTCTTGCTTGCTACTTGTATATCTATTTATATGTTGTATACTAGCTACTAGGCAATGGTAGTCCAGCGTTCTGATGCGCCTCCAGCCTTATCACCGATGCAGCATGATCGAGTTCTTACCGGTTTCTTCAGTTCGGTTATCTCTGCCTTACAGATCTGCTAGTTATGTTATCTATATTCGATTAGCGGTTTTATTATTTCAGTTGCTTTGCATACTCGGTACACATGTGCGGCTTGATGGTATTTGCGTACTACTGCCAGTACTCATAGACGTGGAGGCGATCCCTCGTGATTCCGATCGGCTATTGAGTTAATCGGCTCTATCATCTGGAGCCTGATTTCTAGAGTGTAGCTCTTTTCCTTTTGATATCTACGGTAATGGTAGGTCGGGGCCCTATCCCGATCATTTCTATTGTTACTCATAGAGGCTTGCGGGTGTATATTATCTCCCTATGGTCGATTGAGCCGGTCGAGTGAGGCCGTGCGGTTGTACATAGGCTGTTTAGTATTTCTATTTCTTATATGTTGGCCGTGTGGGGCCATCGGCTTGGCGATAGTGGTGACCTTGTCGGTCACGTAGCTTTCGGTATTTCCTTGTTTAAGTTTACCAGATGACTAGACGACATGGTGGCCTTGCCGTACGCATAGGTTCACGATTTGAGTGTGTTCTGGTCAGCCGTTATTACGGAGTGCGGTGGCTATAGGCAGATGGCCGGAGGCTGTGTTACAGCCGTTATATAGCCCTTTGTTTCGGAACCTGAGATAGAGCTAGCCGGGCACGGATATTGCCTTGGCCAGTAGTCCGGGTCCTTCTAGGGCACCGGTGCCAATCATACCCCCCAAGGCGGGCGTGACAAACTTGGTATCGAGCCGGGTTGTGTCCCAGGGAGTCTACAAGCCGTGCTAAGTAGAATCTAATCTATGGATGTGTTGTGCACCACATACTATAGGCGGGAAGGCTGAGGCATGATAGGATGGTTACTCTTCTTTCTCGGTCGATCGTGCTATAGAGCGGTACGAGTATAGGGTTGAGTCCCTAAAAACTTACCATATTCTTTGGTTACAGATAAAGGAAGATCAGCAATACCCTATCACGGGCGGAAGATGGGATATAACCCCAGCGAAGAAGGGCATCAGCCGGTTACAAGATAGTTACGACGGCGGGAGGTACCGAGACCTCCCGGTAGTAATACCTTTATCGGTACTATTTCCGGTATACGTTGATAACGTCGAGGAATAGGAAATCAGAAGTTTAATGTACATACGAGTCGACTTATTTAATAGATATATAAGATCTGATTAAGATTATAGACAAGGTCGAGATTATTATAAATATGAAGAGAGGGAAATGCGGGATTCCCGTATCCATCTTTTCGGATGTGGTAGGTTATTTGCTTCTATTTGTGCAATAAGAAAAAGGGCTATTCCTACCTTTTGACCTTGATTCCAGTACAGTAAAGGGGCGTAAGAATTAAGGCAAGAATTGCCCAAAGTAGCGATGAAATGAAGAGGGATTGGTTGATCCCGAAGGAGTGTTGAAAGTGCAAGAGTTCGTACGATTATGTGAGTTACGAACCTCACGGTAACAAGTAGAATAGCAAGTAATACTACTAGTTTACTCGAAGCAGATGTAAAAAAAAGACACATCGGTGATGAATTCAGTAATAATTAAGTTTGGTCAGAAAAAGGCCAAGTCCGCCATATATGCTAACTTGAACGGCGAGACATACACCTCAAGATTAGAGATATGATTCGGTTATGATATCGAAGGTAGAGGTCATGTGAATCAGATGGAATACATTACTTGGTCGGAAAAGTATGAGCGAGACTTGACCATTAACCTTATTAGCAATGTAAGGCGGTACTTCAAATCCCGAGCTTAGTTTAAAGCAAGATAAAAGGGAGAAGCAGGAATGCAGTTTTTGAAATTAGAATTACCCCAGTTTGATAAGTATCATGTGATAGGACTAAGCCTTGGACTGACGGTAAAAGACGGCAAGATTACGGTTCAGAAAGCCGCGGTATGTCCGCTTATGGAAGCTAAGAAACTACCGATACAACGATTCTAATCTAGTGTGGCCTAGAAGATAAGACCCAGCGAGGCAGTGTTGAGCTCCAATATAATGTAAAGTAAGGCCACAAGATTTGAATGTTGACCCCATATTGCAAGAGTGGCGGAATTTCAATAGCAGACCATGATTAAAGCTTATATGTTGTTACTTCGGAGATGGGGTGACAATGCAAGGAAATGATAAGAAAGGGCAGGAGATATTAGACCATAAACGTATATCACTTTTTGTACGATGTAAATTTAGCGAAGTGTGTCGGGAGATTACGTATCACTATAGAATTCGGTATGTATTGTACGTAGTTATTGATATATATATATGTGAGATAACAGATATGCAGTGAATAGTTTGCCAATAGGGGTTACAATCACCCGGGATGTTGATTAGTGCTAGGGAGTAATATCACAGTTACCTTTGCGAGGACCCCTTGCCAAAAAAAAGGAGAGAAGAAAAGAGAAAGAGAAAAGAGAAGGGGCCAGGTTAAATGTGAATTACGTAAGCCATAGAAACTGTCTCAGTTCTCGGTTATTAAGTTAATAGGCTTATACATTGTTGCTAGATCTAGGCTCTAGAAGCTTGCCAGAGTTAGTAGCCTGGTCCAGGATGGCTGAATAAGGGCGCCGTTAGACGGTCTAACGACCAGCTGGCGCTGTGATGGGCGGGGAAGCATCCCTAGAGATCGATAACGGTATCATGTGCCGGAGAGAAAAGAATTAGAGTTTGAATAGGCATACTTCAAGGGTTAAGTAATACCCAGAATTATTTTCTGGTATGATAAGTGGCCGTATATCATTTTCCCGGCTGGTAAGTGAGTAGGCTTTAGTCAGTAAAAAGTAGTATTTATGTGAAACACTCAGCAAGTCGGCCAGCCATCCAGTTAGATAAACCCGTGGGCACCCCAAGAAAGGGACACATCGGTGGTGATGACAGATAGTATTTCAGCTGGTTCACGTAAGATATTCAGATACGAGCCCTAGAAGAAGGTCAGTCTTTACAAAATAGCTCATAAGACCGAGAATTTCCCCCGAGAATAGCGATTATAAATCCAAGGGATACGCACAAGGCGTAAGAAATTGGTAGTACTCTTGCTAGCACGGTAGTTTACTAAGACCAAGAGAGATCAGTGAGGCTCACAGTGAAGATCCGAGAGATTAATCGCCTAGGAGTAAGTCGATTAAGCCCGGCCCTTCTGAGTGGATCAAGCAAAATGACAACGAGTTAGATGCCTACAAGTACGCGGTCTGCATGAACTATAAGTACTCGAGTAGAGCAGGTTAGAGCATTGTTAGACTACTGCCACATTCGGGTCATTCAACCCGGCTATTCGAGTTATTTAAAGGTTATGCGGCCAGATTATTAGAGATCATGATCCAGCTGTCAGGATCCTCTTGATCGAATAAAACCTGAGAGTGCGTAAACCGATCGTTCGAGGTTATCCCGGCCAACAAGTAGCCTTAGCATGCGGCGGGAGGCCGGATAAGCTCTAGCTATGCCCATTAAATTACAATAGGTCTCTTGACCCAAGACAAGCCGGTATGACTATCAATTATATGTCGAGCTCTCTAAGTACGAATATGTCGTATCGGTCGAAAGACAATGAGCGACAACGCCATAGCTATAAATCTATTAGAATGCGGCATGTTTGCTTAAGCAACGGGAGTTGGTCGGGAAATACTTTATTGATTAAGTTAGTCGTTCGTGTAATAGCGATGAAGGACAATGGAGTGGTAGTTCGGGACCGCCGTATCGTCCTTAGGCACATTGAGTAAAGGAACGGCAATATGAGGATCTAACCTAATCAGAGTTCTAAAGTATATTGCGAGGAAAGCGCGAGATTTCAAGTAGCAGGAAAGGATGGAGTCTTTGCGTTGTAAAGACCGTCTATGTGTTCCAAATGTTTTAGGCCTCCGCCCGGCCAGTTATGAATGAGGTACATTCGTAGCTATTCCCTCCACCGGCGCGACAAAAATGTACCACGATATCCAAAAGAAAATTGCGTGTTGGCCGGGTATGAAAGAGGAAATTGCTGAATTTGTAGCCCAGAGTGTCCTAAACGCCAGGTGAAAGCAGGCCTTCGAAACCGGGCGGTTTGACTGGAGTACATATTTGTGCCTCTCTGGAAATGGGAAAGCGGTAAATATGGATTTTGTGGCAGGATTACCCCGTACTAACATAGACATGACTCTATATGGGTGATAGTTGTGATTGACAAAAATCGCTCATTTCTGCCGATGAGAACTACCTTCTCGGCCGAAGATTATCTTGATTGTATATCAGAAGTAGCCCAGTTGCAGTGCCGGTATCCCATTATTTCGAGCAGAGGAGCACGGTTTGCGGCTAGATTTTGGCGATCGTTTCGAGAGGAATGCAGGTATGCAGATTAAATTGAGCACGGCATTCCACCCTCGGAGCGGATGGACAGGCTGAACGCACCATTCGAGACCGCTCGAAGATATGTTGCGAGTGTGTGTGCTAGATTTCGGTGGTAGGCTTGGGATGAGCATTTGCCTTTAATCGAGTTTGCTTACAATAACGGCTATCACTCGGCTATTCAAATGAGCGCCTTTCGAGGGCTTTGTACGGGCGAAATACGGATCGTCGGTCGGTGGTTTGAAATAGGAGACTCGGCGTTAATTGGGCCGGACATTGTTCAGCAATCGAGAGGAGAAAGTAAAGCTTATCGAGAACGCCTATTGACTGCCTGAGTCGACGAAATCATGGATATACGGCGCATAGACCTGAGTTCAATGATAATTGGGTATTTTTGAAGATGTCTCCGTGAAAGGGTGATGAGATTCGGCAAGAAAGGTAAGCTCGGCCTAAGGTTTGTCGGGCCATATTAGATTCATGAAGAATAGGCCAAGTGGCGTATGAGTTGAACTTGCCGCAAATTAGAATGTGTTCATCCAGTCTTTCATGTATCCATGCTAAGGAAATGCTTAGGAGACCCGTCAAGAATGAGTCAGTCCGGGGATATCTGGGATTCTGAGAAGAGTTGGCCTACGAAGAGGTTCCGAGTAGCTATCCCAGAACGAGACAAATCCGCCCAGTTGAGAACTAAAGATATTGCGTACGTAAAGTATTATGGCGTAACGAGACCGAGAGGAAGTGACGTGGGGCTGAGGAAGATATGAAAGCTAGATATCCTCTCACTTGTTCGAGCCTAGTTGGGCGACGGGTATGTAAGGTATTATTATTTTATGCGGTATCTTGTAGTTGTATCTAAATGAAATGAGAAAGATTGATGTTTAAATGTCCAATGAATCCTTTAGTTTTGTGCGGAGTACTTGTATTGGACTTTTACGTGTTTCGGGTTTTGATATAGTCCATATTACGGGGAGACTCAATTGAAATTTTCCTAAGTAATGGTTAGTAGTCGGAAGTCCTCACAGATAGCAGGTTTTTCATTCGAGGACGAATGTTCTTAAGGGGAGAATGTTACACCCCGTAAGATTTACGGCATCTAGATGGCCTATTCACACGTTAATTAAGCATATTTGAAAGTCATACGTGCTAGGAAAAGGCTAGGAAAGATCGGACGAAAATCTGTCGAACCATCGCGGGAGCCTTGAGGCGAGCCCCTCACGCGATGGCGCCCGCCATCACGGAGCGGGGCCACGTGGCTCAAGTGACATGTTGGGCTGTCCGGCCCAAGTATATAAAGCCCCACTTGGTTTAAGTTGGTCATTTATCCATTTAATTTTCCAAAAAACGTAGAAGTTGAGAAAGACGAAGAAGATACATATATATCAGTTTGATTACGCTGCCAAACGAAGTCTAATCTTAAATTAACCTCGAATGCAGAGGTATTTTGTAGCGGGGAGCATTACTACGATTTTGTTTGGCAGAAATACGACCGGCAGATCGTCGAGCTACCAGACAAGGTAAGTAGAATTGCTCAAACTAGTGTCTATGTGCTCCTAGTATTGATAAATACTTCTCCCTTGGACTTACGAAAAATAGCAAGTTTTCGATCAGTCTTTCAGATAAGCCTAAGTTTAGGCTATGTTATCCCGAAATAACGTCGTCCTTGAGAATAAAGTTGTATTTAGCACTAATTGACGTATATATGAATGCGAGTTGGGAGAAATAGGCTGGAGCTTGACCGAGCCTTGTCTGACGGTCGGATAACTGAGGTTAAGGTATGTGAAGTTGTTCTTCGGCAAGTTAGTAAGCTTTAGCTTATTGAATCATAGTAAACTCCCATTTGAAACTCACGAAGTTGAATGTTGAGTGAGTAAGCCTAGTAAATTCTGGTTTGCGTTGTCGTATCATTATTTCGATCAGAAAGATAGAAAAGCATGCGCCAAAGAGCAAGTTAGCATTCCAGATTCGGTATAGTTTATTGTATGATTAGCTTAAGCATGTTGTGATAAATAAAACAGATTTTCAGAATAAAAGCTAGAAAAGAAAATCGGATAGACGAGACGAGTTTATGGCTACGAGACTAGCCATTCGAGCGGTTGTATCCTGAGTACAGTTAGCCAGAGTTAAAGAAAAGATTTCAAAAATGTCCCGGTATAATCGGTAAAGAATCGGTTTAATATAGAAAGAGATCGAGAATAAGAAATCGGATCTCGAGATAGTCTTTTCGATTATACATGCTTGCTATTTATATATGCTATTTGCTTGTTGAGACTTGTTGTGGCGTGAGGGCCCCTTTTGAACGTCCTCACCTTGCAGGTTGTGTCGTGTCGCTTGCTTGAGGTAGGTGGGTTTGCGTCACTCCAAGGAGTGGCATGCCGTCCCCTAGTTTGGACGAAGATGGGATAAATCTTTCCCCATAGAAGTCAGTCAGCATTACGGGTGGCTCCGGTTTCGAGATAATACATTGAGTTTGTGTCTGAGGAACTAGACCTATCATTCTTGTACGTACATACGGTTGTACGGAGTGTAGCTCCGGTTTCGGAATAGCCAGTTGAGTTTGTGTCAGGGATCCCGGACCTATACGTACTGTCTACACGAAGTCCTCGGACCGAACACGATTACTTATATCGGAGTCGAGGCCCAAGCCGAAGACCCGGGAGCTGACAAACTCGGGTGACGGATAGTGGAGTGACTTTTTTTTGGATGGTTTTGACCGGGTAGGGGTCTGTAGATTGTTTGCTTGCTTGGCGCCATCCGACTATGGGGGTTATTGTGCTCTTTCTTGCTACTTGTATATCTATTCATATGTTGTATACTAGCTACTAGGCAGTAGTCGTTTACTGGTACGCCTTCGCCTTATCGATGCGAGAAAAGCATGATCCGGTTCTTACCCAGTTTTCTTGATTGATTATCTCCTGCCTTAGATTTGCTAGATATGCTATCTATATTCGGTGCTTCGGTTATATTATTTCGGTTGCTTTGCATCACTCGGTACCGGTGGTGCGGCGCCCGATGGGTCTTGCATTACTTACTGCAGTACTCATAGACGTGGAGCGATCCCCTCATGATTCCCGGTCAGTGTGAGTTGTCGGCTCTGTCATCACAGGTCGATTTCTAGAGTGTAGCTCTTTTCCTTTTTATCATGCAGTATGGGTAGGTCGGGGCCTGTCCCGATCATTTCTATTATTACTCATAGAGGCTTGCGGGTGTATATTATCTCCTGTGGTCGATTGAGCCGGTCGAGTGGCCCAGGTGCGGTTGTATAGCGGTTTAGTATTTCTATTTCTTATATGTTGGCCGTGTGGGGCCATGGCTTGGCTTGATAGTGGTGACCTTGTCGGTCACGTAGCTTTCGATATTTTCTTATTTAAGTTTCGGATGACTAGACGGCATGTGGTGGCCTTGCCGGCCCGCATAGGTTCTTTGATTTGAGTGTGTTACGGTCGAGTGTTATTACAGGTGCATGTGGCTATAGGCCAAATGGCCGGAGGAGAGGCTGTGTTCACACGGCCGTTATATAGCCCTTTGTTTCCAGGAACACCGAGATAGAGCTGGCAGGGCACGAGATGTGCCTTGGCCGCGGTTAGTAGTCCCGAGGTCCTTCTAGGGAACCGAGGTGCCGGTCATACCCCAAGGCGGGCGTGGCCAGTCATGATAATTTAACTTGTGAATATCAAATTAGGCCATAATTCCGGGTAGAATTGGGTGGGTTAGAACCCCCAAGCCCTTTGTTTAAAAAGTGAATTATTGAATATTATTTTTATTATTATCTTAGACATTGAAGGTAGAGGCATTGAGAAAAAGAAGGCTCCCGTGGAGCGGCTTGATGCCAGGTCTTTGGTTGAGGTAGGTTGTATTTATGAGGAGTTAGACTTTATTTAATGCCATCTATATATGTTATGGTTTGACGAACATGATTAACTGATCTTCGAACACTAGTTGTGCGTTATGATGGTAGAATGAACCACGAGTCTATACTTTATGGACCATTGATGTGAATTCAAGTTGCTTTGTGATGATCAATGTGTATCTCTTACTTGTCAAAATTGTTGACTAAATTGATGTTTGTTGAACGTTGTTGGTGAATGTGAATTGACACCTCTAAGTGGACATGTGTGAGTTGGTAGTGGATGGCATATGGAATATGAAAATATGGCGGGATAACAAGTCCTTATCTTGTGAGCATGAGTGGCTCATGTCCGAGGTGGTAAATCCGAATGGCGAGATGAGTGAGGCGGGTACCACGCGGTATAGTTTATAAATTTTTAGAGTCTCCTACAGATCATAACTAGACGGACAGAAATAAGACTCTTTGGCATGTCAATGTAGAAAATATACAATTATGAGATAGAGACGTGTGACAGAGACATGCTACGGATGGTACGATGCCGGTGAGGGTCATGTAGGAGCCGGTTGGTTAGTAAGAACCTTATGTGATAGGGTGGTCTACTTGTGTTTCAATTGCTTTTGATTGGCATATGTTTATATCTTACTTTGTTAAGTGTAAATGTACGTGAAGAGTTGGTGAATTGATTGTTGAGGATTATTATATGTAAACACGTGAAGAGTTGATAAATTGATCATCAAGAAGATTTATTTATTCAGTTGATTAATAGGATTGGACTTGGTGAATGATTGTTCTTCTTGAGTGAAAATTTTGGTGAACTGTTGAAAAACTAAGGTTGTCAATGTTAATTAGAACTCTTTGCACAAGTGAATCTTGCTCTGATGCTTACCAAACTACCCGACTATGGCCAGGCCTAAATCAATGAGCCGGCTAGTTGTTAACCACGGCGAATTTAAATTGGATTGTACTTTGATTAATTGTTTTATATTTCGGTTGTTGTTTATTGATCTAGTTACGATATATCCTTGTTATTATTTAAGGTGACCTATGATGGCTACCCACTACATAGTGTTTGGGTGGCCTTCCTCTTGCACTTCTTTGCGGGAGTGCGAGACTTTGATCAGTTCATCCCGACCTCATCTCTAGCGTGGTTGTTGACATTCGATCTAAGGGTGAGCCGATTTCTACCCCGGTGTACACGCATGTCTTCATAGCCGATGTCTCTTGATTTGAGATATTATTCTATTATTTACTTTGTGATTCCACTACTCTTAGGCAATGGTTAAGTTAAAGTCCTTGTACAATGACCTTCAGTTCTTGGGAGTGAAACTATTAGTTCTTTATGAATTTGGATTTAGAATATTGAATTAAGACTTCCGCTATTTCGTTTAGTATGCTGTTTATTTTGATTAAATAAGTCATTAAATAGTGAGTTAGTTTAGGAACGATGGTTCGCCCACCGAAGTCGGTGTGGATGTCAATCATAACCATTTGGGTCATGACAAATATTGTGTTGTGTAATTTTATAAAGTACAAAGAATATGAAAATTCTATAGAGAATTTAATGAATTGAAACTCCAAAGACTAAATAAATAAATGTTATAAGATAAAAAGTTTGTTACTATAATTGATAATGTAGAGTTTGTGCACTTACAATAATTATTATGAATGAAATAATATTTTCAATTCAATGCAACTGAAATTATCCAATTGATAGAAGACATTTATAAGGGTAAAATGGTAAGTCACCTTTTAGGGGATATTTTTGTAATACTTTTTCTATAGGGGCTTCCCACTTATATAGTAATATCATTTTTATCTTATTTTATTTTTAAGTTTAGTATATGTTAAGTAAAATAAAAAATTAAATTAACAAAGAGAATGAAAGAATGACACAAATAACTTAATTATTATAATTTCATTAATGATCTTTTACAATTTCCTTTAAGAAATGATACGTCCCAGATACACCTATTAAAGATATAAAGTGGTTGTTGTTTAAATATATAACCCAATAAAGATTAGGATTGATCCACATGGGAATCGGGTGAAAAGATGTTAAGAGTGGTATCCAAATCATCTAGTCGATATTTCTAAAGGGGAAAAATAAAATCAATAATTTAGATTAATGAGAATTTTGACAAATATTTTGATTTGTTATGATGATTGAACTTAGCTAGGATTGTGTTTCCAAGATTTCTTAACTATGACAGGTCTAACTTAAATTTCGATCTAGGTTAACATTACATATAAAGGAAGCAATTCTTATAGCCCTCTAAAGTCTTTTGACCCTCTTAGAGAATATCACCCTAAATCATTTCAGCCTTTGGATGTTTGCCTGATTTTACTATTGTCATAAGTTACGGGTTGACTATCCATATGACAACTCAAATCATTAGATGAGGGTTAATAGCCTCAAATCTCTATTATAAGTTAACTTCTAATGCTCTGCTTCTTTAGTCAAGCAAATCAGAATTTTGGTAGTTAATATTTGCAACCATCCGTGATCCGCATGTTGGTGGCATTTGGCCTTACTGAGAAGTAGTTTTCTATTTACGAAGTAAAACCAGTCTGTGATCCGAATCTTAGTGTATGCAATCCATGTTTCATCATTTTCGTTCTCATTTTTTGTCCTTTGTGTGTTTTGGTTTCTTACCTCGCATTATAGGTCTCTTTTAAGTTCGAATAGCCTTTTGACCTTTTTATTTCACAAGACTTGTAAAATAATACAATTAGACCACAACATGCATATATTTTAAAACAAAACAAACAATAAGCTTAAGCTAAAGCTAAAGATAAGTGGGTGTGATACCCATTTATCAAAACCCCCAAACTTAAACTGTTGCTTGTCCTCAAGCAAGTCCAGAACATTACCATTTCCCAAATTCAAACACTGACTTTGGGTTGATACCAAGCATGTGGGAATTCTTATTCAGCTCAAATTTTATTAAGATTTCATCGACTATAGTATCCTGACCAACACACCAGCCTCCAAGCCCCGTCGAACACTCTTACATTACTGTTTTCTTGCTTATAATCTCTAATAAAATGATAGAGTCAAAATCCTTACATTCACTGCTATGCCCTCATATGAAGAAAGGATTCTCCTACTCACAAATTATAGTTCTTTATTAAGGAGACAATAATGAATTGAACTCTCCTGCTTGAAAAAGATATACTCATGCATGTAAAAGTAGTACCATAGCTTGCCCTTTATGTACTGCTCCGCTAATATAAGTACACCTGATTTGAAAATCAACTAGGACTTGTAGGTATTTGTGGATGAATTTAGTTCAAATGAGTCTTGATATTGGCTCAATTTCTACTTCCTTAAACACTATATTTCACAACTCCACAATCTTTATTTTTATCCCACCTTATCTCCTATTCCCTTATCTAGTAACATCTCTTGTTCTTCCTTTTTTTTTTCATATGATTCACTCACAATTATTAACTATATACAAAGACCTATAAATTTTCTTTGAAGGAAGAGCTAGAGCCTCTTATGCCATTTATTTTAAACTAACTATATTTTTAGTCGACTCCAGCTCTTTTTCTCTCCCACAAATCTTAGGCTTTTAGCCTATTAACTATGAGTGCTGAATAGGTCACCCCCAAAATTTAGGTGTTTAGCCAGTTTGCATTGTTGAGTATTTAGAGAAGTTGGGTATCAAGATACACATAGTTAATAGTTAAGCTCATGAGGTTGTCAAAGAATAGGTCTTAGGCTCATAGGGGTTGACTAGAGATATTATGTACGGGTAGGTTATTTTGATATCGGCGGTAGTCCAAAATGCCTAATTTCATTTTCATCTGGTGTAATCTATTATTTCGCCTCAATGAACATTCCGGGAATTCTATATTACATTGCATACAAGGAACTATACAAAATCCTCACAAACACTTGAATGAAGTAATTGATAAACTCTAACTCAATCCCCAATTAAAAATAATTAAACCTGACAAGAAATATCCTTGAGAAAGTCAAGCAAAGGTATTTGGCGGTCACAATCGGGAATAATTTTCGTTCAAGCTTGAGTGATATAAGCTCATAAATTTGATGTCAATTAAGTCACATACCGACTACATACAACTGACTGCATATGAGACTTTTTCATTTAAGAAAGTGGCCTAGCTATCTATCATCGGTAAAGGTCTGCATTCAACTCAAAATAAACAAAGCATTTTCTCCTTGAAAAAATGGTAGCATAAAAAATGCTTGGATTTTCACTCAACACTTATATCAACACAAGGCAGACTAACTTTTTATCAAGCAAGCCCATTGTCACGCCCACGCCCTGGGGGATATAGCGGCACACAGTGCCCTAGAAGGACTGGACTACTTACTAAGCTGGTGGGCACAGGCACGTCGGTGCACAGCCAGCTCTATCTCGGGTTCTGGAAACAAAGGGCTATATAGCATTTGTAAACACAGCCTCAGGCCAACTGGCCTATAGCTACCTGCGAAAGCATCAATAGCTAACAGGAAACATTCTATCAAGGAACCTGTGCGAGCCGACAAGGCCTGCCATCATGCTGTCTAGTCATCGAAACTTAACATAGGGAAAGCGAAAAGCACGTGACCGACAGGTCACTATTCTTGTCAACTATGGCCCCACACGGCCAACACAGCAAGAAATACTAAACGGCTCTAAAAGCACTTGCGGCCTCACACGACCGGCTCAGCGACCATAGGGAGATAAATGCGAACAATCGCAAGCCTTTATGAGCAACAATAGAAATGATCGGGACGGGGCTCGACCTGCCCACATCTTGTGCATCAAAAGGAAAAGAGCTACACCTGCAGGGAATCGAGACTCCGGATGACGGGGGCGATGACTCATCAAGCTAGGCTGGAATCACGGATCGCCTCCTCGTCTATGAAATACCCCCTGCGAGCAAGTAATGCGACGCCCGCGGGCTTCGTGCAGTGCGAGTATGCTGGCGAAATAATACAGGCGAATACTGGCGAATATAGATAGCATGACTGACAGTGCGGCGGCGGGAGCCCGTTGTTTGTGCCGGATGACTACATAAAGTACCACGTGGTCGAACAAGTAGTAAAACAGCTCAAGAGTAAGCCAAGTATCGATCTACGAGGGCCCCGGACTACGGGGGCAAAATTGCTTCAAGTGTCAATTCTTGTAACTACAAAAATCTGAGACAACAATGTAAAGAAAAGTTTTTATATTTTGTTATCTAATTTTATACTACAACTAAAATAAATATACAAATGAGTCTGAACTATGAATGTGAGCATCTTTGAGGCTAGACGAACATGTAAAAATTAATTATCAATATACATGGTTTATCTTTTCTCCCTAAGTTGCTAGTCGGAACTTATGCCTATGGATTAAGTATTTAACCCAACTTAAGAATCATGAACCTTCCGCCTACATGTGTGATAAGAAGAAATTCATGTTCTAGCTATACCATAGATTCCACACTTGACTAATACGACTTTCGGGTATATTTCTATCTGAAGGTAATCGATTCTCAATTTTCCCAAACTAAGTAAAAAAGATCATATCTATTAATTCACAACTTTCCGGTTCGTGCTCTCTCGGAGCTGGACTTTTCTAGATATACATTAACATTGGCCGGATATTAATACGGTAAGAACAAGAATTAATAGAACAACCATGAAAGAAAAGATGGAAAAACCGGATATTCGGCAATTACATTTCAATACAAATGTTCTTAACCTCGGCCAAGGCAGATTGAAATTAGCCACTCATTTGTGGATTAAACATCGTTAAATGAGTGTAAATCATGCAAACAATTGAAAGAAAGGAGAAAGGGATAGAGAAAACCCTAAGAATTTACGTCCTCTCAACTACTTTTGTAACCCACGTTCTTGCTCCACCAAGTCGGAATATGTAAATAAGCCTAAGTGTGCTATTTATATTAGTAGAAATTTTTCCCGGAATAACAAGCAAAGTGTCACGGATGTAGCGAACATTGCCTCCGTGACATGATACTGTGGAGGCTTTTCCCGGAAAATGCCCAAGAAACTGAACCCTAGGCAGCACCTTGCCGCGTTGGCGGCGTGTCACGGCACTGGGCAAGCAGCGATGGCACCTCCTTGTCGCGCGGGTGGCATGCCGTGACCTGCGGTGGCCAGGCGCGCGATGCGTACTTTTGCCTTCTTGCTGCGTAGCGCACATGCCTAGCATTGGCGTGAACACGGCGGCCCAGGCATGACACACGCCCACGGCGTGGCACGGCGCGGCGCGGCACTGCGCACGGCGTGGCCTTATTTGCCAGCGGCCGGCCTTGCCATGGCCTATTCCTTGCTTGGAGCTTTCGCCGTTGCTTCCAACTCCACTCCTTTCCTTCACCAACTTCTGATTTAATTCCTAAAAATCGTTAAAACCTGAAACAAGGACTAATCATGTTGGATTAGCACATATATTCACATTTATATAAAATTACATAATGTATGCAATAACTTAGATAAACAAGACTAATTTAAGTTATAAAGTATCACTTGGACATGTTATTTTGCCCGCGATCACTACCCACACTTAAAACCTTGTTCGTCCTCGAACAACCCTTTTATCTCATGTAAATGGAGGCTCACACATAACTAATTTAGCAAGATAACTCAAGTTACGGCTATGATGATTATTTACGATAACAAGCTAAAAATAAAGCATGCACGATTTGATCAATGAAATGAAGGCAATATGTTAAGACTTCTTAACCTCAGAATCGACTCTCAATCTTGGCAAGCTCATGCAATCAGCGATTAAGTCCCACTTGAATTTATCTTCATTAAACATGTGCCCTCACGGAAAAGAGAGTTACCCAATTTCACACGCAAAGCAATTTTTTACCTCACAACATGTGTGGGTACATGAATAAATTACCCTCGAGTCTCACAAATTCCATGCATCATGTAATGACCCATAAGCTTGCCCTTAGTGTTTTACTCCACTAATTTGAGGATGTACGAATGTAAGATCAAGTAGGACTTTTTTTAGGTTGTAATGTAACTCAGTGATGGGTAGATACTATTATGGTCCGTAATAGTGACTATCTTCCCTAAGCGCTTTTAATACATCACGCCCTCATTGCGAACTTCCCTTCCCTTCACCTTTTTATCCTTGGTAGTTTTCTTTTTCCTCTTTTGTTCCCCATTTATTTTAGGCAATTTTAGCTTATTAGTAAGGAGTTTTATAAATAATTTTTCATTCATTTGTTTCTTACTCCTTACTAATAATGTATTTACACAAGTGCACCTTTGACCTTTCTCAACTTTTACAACTTCACTTTTCTTTTCTTTTCATTCTTCTCACTCCGTTACTCTTTGATTTTACACTTAGCGCTTAGGAGATTTGGATCAAATTCAAGGCTAATGAAATAAAAAGGATTAAGCTTATGTCGCAGCTATCAAAGAATAGGCTCAAGGCTCAATGGTGCTAACTAGGATTCATTTTTCAAGGTAGGTAAAATGAGGGATAACAATTAGGTTCATTCAAAGAAATGCCTAAATCTTCTCCTACAATTCACATCCTTCATTTAGTTTTATAAACACACCGAAGTAGACATTCCACAATAGCACGAATACTCAAAAACCTTACACTCATGGCACATGCTCAATTCAAAGACACATTCATGAGACTCTTGCCCAGCTAATCACACGAATTCGAACATTAAGCTTCAATCATATTGAGTCAAATTCAAGAGCCTAAGTGTCTCAAACAAAGTTATACATTTTGCATGCTTTAACACTCAACATACTTGCATCTTACCACCATTTTATGGGCACATAACAAGAATATAAGGCCATCAATTAGTTACGGGTTCAAAACCAAGCCATTGACTACTTTTCCTCAAAGCAGTTGATTATCCATCCATCGTCGGCAAAAGTCCTACTATGACGACAAACATTATATCTGAGACAAGAAAGAAAAAGAAAAAAATTTATTCTTCGGTTCAAGGACCCAGTGAGGAAGCCGAAAGAAAAACCAACGGGTGATGAAGTCATGCTTGACTCACAAAAATTTTCAAATTTTCTCATTTTTATCACACAAGCATTACATTCACCAACAATTTATTAACCACAGAAAATTCTTGAAAATTTTTGAAATTTCCCTGAGAAATTTCCCTCACCTTAAATCATGCTATGTCCCATGGCATCAAATTAACATTTAAAGAGGGTGAAAAATTCTCCTGAGGCCTTTAGGCCTAGCGAACAACATGATTTTCTTCAACTGCGCGGTGGGTGTTCGACCCCACACTTTTTCTCTTCCATGCTTGTTAGCTTCCTCCTCCAAGGGTACTCAGACTTCCCCTCCATCCGTGCTTAACTTTCCACCAAAAACAACAAAAGATGAAAAATAAATAAATATCAATACAAATGCAAGAAATTAAAATGGTACCCATAGTACCCTTGGGTTGCCCCTCCCAACGCCTAATTTTACGGCACGACGTATCAAGTTTCACCGCTTTTCCTCCACCTTGAGGATATGAATCTCACCCCTAATTTCTTCTCTAATTTCCTCTTATGCTCGTGGGGTGGTAATGAGAAGAATTATCGGGACCAAACGGTAGATGTAAGCCTTTGACGTTTATTGGTCCTTAAGTAAGTGAAGTCATTTTGTCTATTGGACTCGGCAAATTTCAGAATATATGGGGCTTGGTCCTCCTCTCATTATTTCTCTATAAGCTCGGAAGACTCCATTTCTATGTCATCAACCAAACTCAAGGTAGAAAAATGCTTGAGTGGGGTCCGATACACCTTGATTTTGAAGCTGCATTGTGATTGTGCCTACTTGTATACACCTTCTTCGCATCAACATACTGTCTCTCCATTAGTGTCAAATGGGGTATCCTCTATCACTTCTCCCACAGACAGATTTTCTTTAAGTATGAGCTCTTCACACGGGGACACTCAAGAGGTTCTAAATGTCGGGCTTCATCTTGCAAATTCACCCTTGTCTTCCTCTTGTAATTCCTCTTGATGTCGCCTATAAGCGTCACCTGCAATTGATTACAAGCTTCAGCCTCGGCAACCATCTCCGTGAATTTAATGCTCATCCTTTTTAGAGCCTCTACATTCTCCTCTTCTGACTTTCAATGTTGCCATTGCCTCCTTCATTGCTTACGATTGCTCGAGTTGTTTGACATGTCATGACCGACTTGGCATCCCAAGTCCTCATTTTCAACATGCCTATATTCATCAAAAACAACGGAAGGATCATAGTAGGGGTTCGGGGGGAGGGTATGCATTAGGACAGCCATTCCAATGGCCAACTTGGCCACCACATATGTTGCACGTGTTACGGTGTTGCCACGAGTGGTGTCCTCAGAAATTCGAAAAGATTCGTCAAAATATGAGTATTCACGGATAAACCATTTGCGTTCCACGATGTCATGCATCAAACAGATATGGAAAAATCAAAAAGATTGAAAAAAAATAAAAAATCAAAACCACGTTGTCAGCACTTATATAGAAATAATAAACTAACAACAGAAAATTTTGCCAATTGCCGAGTCCTAGAGCAACGGCGCCAAAAACTTGTTCGGCTGTACGGATGACTACACGCAAGTGCACGTGGTCGAACAAGTAGTAAATTGGCTCAATTAAGCCAAGTATCGTCACGAGGGAATTGTGGACTACGGGCAAAATCACCTCAAGTGTCAATTATTTGTAACTCTAAAAATCTGAGACAACAATGTAAAGAAAAATTTTATATTTTGTTATCTAATTTTTATACTACGGCTAAAATAAATACAAGTGAGTCTGAACATTATAATGTGAGGCATCTTTAGAGGCTAGAACGAACATGTAAGGAAATTAATTATCAATATGCATGGTTTATCTTTCTCCGGTTGCTAGTCGGAACTTATGCACATGGATTAAAACTCTCGTATTTAACCCAACTTAAGAATCATGAACCTTCCACCTACATGTGCAGTGATAAGAAAATTCATGTTCTAGCTATACAAAACCGACTCCACACTTGACTAATACGACTTTCGGAGTATATTTCTATCACGAAGGTAAATCAATTCTCAATTTTCCCAAACTCAGAACAGATCATATCCTATTAATTCACAACTTTCCGGTTTCGTGCTCTCTCGAGTGAAATAGGACTTTAGAATATACATTAACATTGGCCGAGATATTAATGCGGCAAGAACAGAGTAATAGAACAACCATATGAAAGAAAAGATGAAAAAACCGGATGATCAACAGGTACATTTCAATACAAATAAATGTTCTTAACCTCGGCAAGTAGTGAAATTAGCCACTCATTTGTGGATTAAACATCGTTAAATGAGTGTAAATCATACAAACAATTGAAAGAAAGGAGAAAGGGATAGAGAAAACCTAAGAATTTTCGTCCTCTCAACTGCCTGTAACCCACGTTCTTGCTCTACCAAGTCAGAATATGTAAAAATAAACCTAAGTGTGCTATTTATATTAGTAGGAATTTTTCCCGGAATAACAAGCTTAGTGTCCACGGAGTGCAACGCGGAACATTGCCTCCGTGACACGGCCCAAGCCAGCGGAGAGGCTTTCTGGAAAATTCCCAAAACTCTAACCTAGGCAGCACCTTGCCGCATGTTGGCGTGTCACGGCTGCACGGGCGCTTGTGATGGCACCTCCTTGTCACGCGGGTGGCATGCGCGTGACACGGCGGCCAGGCGCGTTGATCTTGTGCACCAGCATTGCGTAGCGCACATGCATAGCAGTGGCGTGGCACATGGCGTGACAGCACCATGTGGCTGTTTTGTAGTGACTTATAACCTATTCCTGCCGACTTTAAGCCCGTTTGCTTCCGACTCCACTCCTTTCCTTCACCAACTTCTGATTTAATTCCTAAAAATCATTAAAACCTACAAAAAAGGACTAATCATGTTGGTTAGCACATATATTCACATTTATATAAAATTACATGAAAATGTATGCAATAGCTTAGATAAGGCTAATTTAAGTTATAAAGTATCACTTGGACATGTTATTTTTGCCCGCGATCACCTACCCCACACTTAAAACCTTGTTCGTCCTCGAACAACCATACAACATCTCATGTAAGTAAGGAGAGCTCACATAACTAATTTAGCAAAGATAACTCAAGTTACGGCTATGATGATTATTTACGATAACAAGCTAAAAAAAGCATGCGTTTGATCAATGAAATGAAATACAACTATGTTAAGACGTCTTAACCTCAAGAATCGACTCTCAATCATTGCAAACTCATGCAAATCAACTGATTTGAGATACATGAATTATATCCTTTGTTAAACATGTGCCCTCACGGAAGAGAGTTACCCAATTTCACACTTGAAAACAATTTTTTTACATCACAACTGTGTGGGTACATGAATAAATTGCCTCACTCTCACAAAGAATTCAATGCATCATGTAATGACCCATAGCTTTGCCCTTAGTGAACACTCCTGGGATGTCTGAATGTAAAGATCAAGTAGGACTTTTGGATTTGTAATGTAGCTTCAGTGATGGGTAGATACTATTATGGTCATGTGTTGACTATCTTCCTAAGCGCTTTTAATACATCACGCCCTCATTTCGACTTCCCTTCCCTTACTTCACCTTTTTATCCTTGGTAGTTTCTTTTCCTCTTTTGTTCCCCATTTATTTTAGGCAATTTTAGCTTATTAGTAAGGAGTTTTATAAATAATTTGTCATTCATTTGTTTTCTTACTCCTTACTAACCAATGTCGACCCTTACACAAGTGCACCTTTGACCTTTCTCAACTTTTACAACTTCCACTGCTGCTTTCATTCTTCTCACTCCGTTACTCTTTCAGATTTTACATAGCGCTTAGGAGATTTGGATCAAATTCAAGGCTAATGAAAATAAAGGATTAAACATGTCGCGATTATCAAGAATAGGCTCAAGATGGTGCTAACTAGGATTCATTTTTCAAAAAGGTAAGGTAAAATGAGGGGATAACAATTAGGTTCATTCAAGAAATGCCTAAATCCTCTCTACAGTCACATCTTCATTTAGTTTTATAAACATACCGGGGAAAGTTCCTAGACATTCCACAATACTTGCAGAATAACAAAAACCTTCACTCATGGCACATGCTCAATTCAAGACACATTCGGCGGACTCTTGCTCAGCTAATCAAACGAATTTAAACATTAGCTTCAATCATATTGAGTCAAATTCAAGAGCCTAAATTTCTCAAATAATTATATTTAAAAATGCTTTTAACACTCAACATACTTGCATCTTACCACCATGTGTGGCACATAACAAGAATATCGGTATCAATTGATTACGGGTTCAAAAAGCCAAAACCTATTGGCTACTTTTCCTCAAGACGGTCGTTATCCATCCATCGTCGGAAAAAGTCCCTAATATGACCGACATTATATACGAGACAAGAAAAAAAAAGAAAAAAAAAAATTATTCTTGGGTTCAAGGACCCCGTCGGAAAAGAACCGAAAAGAAAAACCTACGGTGATGAAGTCATGCTTGACTTCACAAAAAATTTGCACAATTTTTCTCATTTTTCACACAAGCATTACATTCACCAACAATTTGTTAAGCCTGGAAAATTCTTGAAAATTTTTGAAATTTTAAATTTAATTTTATCTTGATTATGTTCTTAAATCATGCTATGTCCCCATAGCATCAAATTAACATTTAAAGAGGTGAAGAGAAGTGCTTCACAAGGCCTTTAGGCCTAGCGAACCACATGGTTTTCTTTCAAATTTGCACCAGTGGGTGTTCGACCCCACACTTTTTCTCTTCCATGCTTGTTAGCTTCCTCCTCAAGATACTTTCGGACTTCCCCTCATCCATGCTTAACTCTACCAAAAAACAACAAAAGATGAAAAATAAATAAATATCAATACAAATGCAAGAAATTAAAATGGTACCCATAGTACCCTTGGGGTTTGCCTCCCAGCGGCGCCTAATTTTGTGTGACATGACGTATCCAAGTTTCCACCGCTTTCCTCCCACCTTGAGGATATGAATCTCACCCTAATTTCTTCTCTAATTTCCTCTTATGCTCTGAGGTGGTGGTGAAAAATTGTCGGGACAAGCGGTAGATGTCGCCTTTGATGTTTATTGGTCCTTAAGTAAGTGAGAATCATTTGTCTATTGGTTCAAATAAATTCGGAATATATGGGGTGGTCCTCTCTCGACATTTCTCTATAAGCTTGGAGACTCCATTTCTATGTCTTCAACCAACCTCAAGGTAGAAAAAAACCACTTCAGTGAGGTCAATGCACCTTGATTTTATTTGCATTGTGATTGACCTCCTACTTGTATACACCTTCTTCGCATCCAACATCTATCTCTCCGAGTAGTGTCAAATGGGGTATCCTCTATCTCTTCTCCCTGAACGAATTTTCTTTAAGTATGAGCTTCTTCCACGGGGGACCTCGAAGGTTCTAAATGTCGGGCTTCATACGCAGAATTCACCTTGTCTTCCTCTTGTAATTCCTCTTGAGTATTCGCCTATAGCGTACACCGCAATTTATCACAAGCTTCGGTCTCGCAACCATCTCCGTGAATTTAATGCTCATCCTTTTTAGAGCCTCAGCATTCTCCTCTTCTACGACTTATCAATGTTGCCATTGCCACCTTCCATTGCTTAGGTTTTGCTCGAGGTTGTTTTGACATGTCTTCTATTGACAGATCTAGTCTCATTTCCAGCATGCCTATATTCATCAAAAACAATGGAAGGATCATAGTAGGGGTTCGGGGGAGGGGAGTATGCATTCGGGCAGTCATTCAATGGCCATCTTGACCACCACGTATGTTCCCACCATGATATTACAGTGTCAGCCACAAGTGGTGTCCTGAAATTCAAAAAAGATTCGTCCAAAATATGAGTATTCACGAGATAAACCATTTGGGTTCCACGATGTCATGTCAAGAAGGGTATCCGAAAAAAAATCAAAAAGATTGAAAAAAGAAAATCAAATACGTTGTCGACATATATAGAAATAATAAACTAACATAGAAAATTTTTACCAATTGCCGGTCAGAAGCATGGCGCCAAAAACTGTTAGAAATTTGTCGGATGACTATAAGTGCACGTGGTCGAACAAGTAGTAAATGAAACTCAAGTAAGCTAGTATCGATCCACGGGGACTGGACTACAGGGAAAAATCACCTCAAGTGTCAATTCTGTAATAAATGCGGACATGATATGTAAGAAAGTTTTTATATTTTGTTATCTAATTTTATACTACGGCTAAAATAAATATACAGTGAATCTGAACTATGAACGTGAGCATGCTAAGGCTAGAACGAACATGTAAAGAAATTAATTATCAATATACATGGTTTATCTTTTCTCCGTCATTGAACTTATGCACATTAGTTAAAACTCTATTATTTAACCCAATAGAATCATGAACCTTCCACCTACATGTCTTTTGTGATAAGAAAGAATTCATGTTCTAGCTATACAAAACCGATTCCACACTTGACTAATACGACTTCAAGGTATATTTCTATCCTGAAGGTAAATCAATTCTCAATTTTCCCAAACTAAGAACAGATCATATCCTATTAATTCACAACTTTCCAGTTTCGTGCTCTCTCGAGTGAAACCGAGACTTTTAGATATGTAACATTTGCCAGATATTAATACGGTAGAGCAAAAAATTAATAGGAACAACCATGAAAGAAAGATGGAAAAACCAGATGATCAACAATTACATTTCAAAACAAAAGTTCATAACCTCATCGAAGAAGTGAAATTAGCCATTCATTTGTGGATTAAACATCATTAAATGAGTGTAAATCATACAAACAATTGAAAGAAGGAAAGGGATAGAAAAGCCTAACAATTTTTGTCCTCTCAACTACCTGTAACCCACGTTCTTGCTCCACCAAGTGAGAATATGTAAAAATAAACCTAAGTGTGCTATTTATATTAGTAGGAATTTTTCTCGGAATAACAAGCAACGTGTCACGAGTGCATCGTGGAGCATTGCCTCCGTGGCACGGCCCAAGCACAGCCCGGAGGCTTTCTGGAAAATGCCCAAAACTCGACCCTAGGCAGCACGCTGCCGCGTTGGCAGCGTGTCCGTGTTTGCACAGGCTGATGCGATGGCAACTCCTGGTCGCGCGGGTGGCATGCGTTTTCTGTGGCCAGGCGCGTGATCTTTGTGCACCTTCTTTGCGTGGCACATACTGGCATTGGCGTAGCTTTCCACGCACGGCGTGGCATGCTGCACGGCGCGGCCAGCCTTGCCATGGCCTATTCCTTGCCGACTTTCGCCCGTTGCTTCCGAGTCCACGCTCCTTCACCAACTTGATTTAATTCTAAAAATCATTAAAACCTACAAATCAAGAACTAATCATGTTGATTTAGCACATATATTCACATTTATATAAATTACATGAAAATGTATGCAATAACCCAAATAAACAAGACTAATTTAAGTTATAAAGTATCACTTGGACATGCTATTTTTGCCCTTGATCACCTACCCCACACTTAAAACCTTGTTCGTCCTTGACAACCCTTTTACATCTCATGAATATGGATAATCACACATAACTAATTTAGCAAGATAACTCAAGTTACGGCTATGATGATTATTTACGATAACAAGCTAAAAAAAAGCATGCCTGATTTGATCAATGAAATGAAATACAACTATGTTAAGACTTCTTAACCTCAATAATCGACTCTCAATTTTAGCAAACTCATGCAAATCAACTGATTAAGAGATCCAACATGAATTATATCCTTCATTAAACATGTGCCCTCACGGAAAGAGAGTTACCCCATCGCACGCAAAAACAATTTTTACATCACAACATGTGTGGGTACATGAATAGAATTACCCTCAATCTCACAAAGAATTCACATGCATCATGTAATGACCCATAAGCTTGCCCTTAGTCTTTTACTCCACTAATTTAGGATGTCTGAATGTAAGATCCAAGTATTAGGACTTTTTAGGTTGTAATGTAACTCGGTGATGGGTAGATACTATTATGGTCGTAATAGTGACTATCTTCCCTTCCCTTACTTCACCTTTTTATCCTTGGTAGTTTTCTTTTTCCTCTTTTGTTCCCCATTTATTTTAGGCAATTTTAGCTTATTAGTAAGGAGTTTTATAAATAATTTGTCATTCATTTGTTTTCTTACTCCTTATAATAATCCCAGCATTTTTACACAAGTGCACCTTTGACCTTTCTCCTTTTACAACTTCCACTTTTCTTTCCTTTTCATTCTTCTCACTCCGTTACTCTTTCAAATTTTACACTTTAGCGCTTAGGAAATTTGGATCAAATTCAAGGCTAATGAAATAAAAAGGATTAAGCTTATGTCGCGACTATCAAAGAATAGGCTCAAGGCTCAATGGTGCTAACTAGGATTCATTTTTCAAGGTAGGTAAAATGAGGGATAACAATTAGGTTCATTCAAAGAAATGCCTAAATCCTCTCCTACAATTCACATCCTTCATTTAGTTTTATAAAAACACCAGGAAAGTTCTAGACATTCCACAATAGCCTGAATACTCAAAACCCTTACACTCATGGCACATGCTCAATTCAAGACACATTGGCGAGACTCTTGTCAGCTAATCACACGAATTCGAACATTAAGCTTCAATCATATTGAGTCAAATTCAAGAGCCTAAGTTTCTCAAACAAAGTTATACATTTGCATGCTTTAACACTCAACATACTTGCATCTTACCACCATTTATAGCACATAAAAAAGAATATCGGGCCATCAATTAGTTAAGGGTTCAAAAATAAAAACCTATTGACTACTTTTCCTCAAGACGGTCGTTATCCATCCATCATCGGAAAAAGTCCCTACTATGACTACAAACATTATATACAGCCAAGAAAAAAAAGATAAAAATTTTTATTCTTCGGTTCAAGGATTCCCAGATCGGAAAAGAACCGAAAGAAAAACTTCAACGAATTATTGAAGTCATCTTGACTCACAAAAAATTTTTCAAATTTTTCTCATTTTCACACAAAAAAATTACATTCACCAACAATTTGTTAAGAACAGAAAATTCTTGAAAATTTTTGAAATTTTAAATTTAATTTTATCTTGATTATGTTCTTAAATCATGCTATGTCCCCATAGCATCAAATTAGCACATTTAAAGAGGGTGAAAAATTCTCCTGAGCCTTTAGGCCTAGCGAACAACATGGTTTTCTTCAACTTTCTGTGGTGGGTGTTCGACCCCACACTTTTTCTCTTCCATGCTTGTTAGCTTCCTCCTCCAAGAGGTACTCGGACTTCCCCTCCATCCGTGCTTAACTTTCCACAAAAAACAACAAAAGATGAAAAATAAATAAATATCAATACAAATGCAAGAAATTAAAATGGATACCCATAGTACCCATGGGTTGCCCCTCCCAAACGAGCGCCTAATTTTACGTCGCGGCCACGACGTATCAAGTTTCTCCGCTTTTCCTCCACCTTGAGGATATGAATTTCACCCCCTAATTTCTTATACTTTATCTTATGCTCTGGGGTGGTGGTGAAAAATTGTCGGGACCAAAGTAGATGTCGCCTTTGGCGTTTATTGGTCCTTAAGTAAGTGAAGTCATTTTGTCTATTGGACTCAGCAAATTTCAGAATATATGGGGCTTGGTCCTCCTCTCGACATTTCTCTATAAGCTCGGAAGACTCCATTTCTATGTCTTCAACCAACCTCAAGGTAGAAAAATGCTTGAGTGGGGTCAATGCACCTTGATTTTGGCTTGCATTGTGATTAGCCTCCCTACTTGTATACACCTTCTTATCAACATCTATCTCTCGATTAATGTCAAATGGGGTATCCTCTATCTCTTCTCCTGACGAATTTTCTTTAAGTATGAGCTCTTGGGGACACTCGAAGGTTCTAAATGTCGGGCTTCATCACGCAAATTCACCCTTGTCTTCCTCTTGTAATTCCTCTTGGTATCGCCTATAAACGTTTTGCAATTTATCACAAGCTTAGTCTACTCATAGAAACCCAACCATCTCCGTGAATTTAATGCTCATCCTTTTTAGAGCCTGCATTCTCCTCTTCTTTGACTTATCAATGTTGCCATTGCCTCCTTCATTACTTCGATTGCTCAGGAGTTGTTTCGGCATGTCTTCTATTCGAGCTTGGCGTCCCAAGTCCTCATTTTTCAGCATGCCTATATTCATCAAAAACAACAGAAGGATCATAGTAGGGGTTCGGGGAGGAGTATGCATTGGGCAGAAACCATTCCAATAACCTTCTTGACCACCACATATGTTACACGTGTTACGGTGTTGCCACAAGTGGTGTCCTCGAGAAATTCAGAAAAGATTCATCAAAATATAAGTATTCACCAGATAAACCATTTGCGTTCCAGGATGTCATGTCAAGAAGGGTATCCAAAAAAAAACCAAAAAGAATTTAAAAGCAAAAAAGAAAATCAAGACCACGTTGTCGGCACTTATATAGAAATAAATAGACTAACACTTAAGAAAAATTTTTACCAATTGCGATCCCCGTCATGGCCATAAAAAACTTGTTCGTATGCGGATGACTACGCCCAAGTACACGTGGTCGAACAAGTATTAAGTGGCTCAAGTAAGCCAAGTATCGATCACACGGGGGGCGGACTACGGCGGGCAAAATCACCTCAAGTGTCAATTTACGTAACTCTAAAAATGAGACAACAATGTAAAGAAAGTTTTTATATTTTGTTATCTAATTTTTTATACTGACTAAAATAAATATGCAAGTGAGTCTGAACTATAAATGTGAGAATGCTGGGGGCTAGAACGAACATGTAAAAGAAATTAGTATCAATACATGGTTTATCTTTTCTCAGGTTGCTAGTCGGAACTTATGCCTATGATTAAAACTCTCGTGTGCTTAACAGAATCATGAACCTTCCACCTACACGTGATAAGAAAAGAAATTCATGTTCTAGCTATAAAACCGACTCCACACTTGACTAATACGACTTTTGAGTATATTTCTATCTACGAAGGTAAATCAATTCTCAATTTTCCCAAACAAAGAACAGATCATATCCTATTAATTCACAACTCTCCGGTTCGTGCTCTCTCGAGTGAAACCGGACTTTTTAGATATACATTAACATTGGCCAGATATTAATGCAGCGTAGAGCAAAATTAATAGAACAACCATGAAAGAAAAGATGAAAAAACGATTATAAACAAATTACATTTCAATACAAAAAGTGTTTCTTAACCTCAGCAAGAGTGAAATTAGCCACTCATTTGTGGATTAAACATCGTTAAATGAGTGTAAATCACACAAACAATTGAAAAGAAAGGGATGAGAAAACCTAAATTTTTTCGTCCTCTCCAGCCCACTTTGTAACCCACGTTGTAATACAAAGTCGAGAATATGTAAAAAATAAACCTAAG
Organism: Datura stramonium; assembly: GCA_018107945.1. Classification (NCBI taxonomy): domain Eukaryota; kingdom Viridiplantae; phylum Streptophyta; class Magnoliopsida; order Solanales; family Solanaceae; genus Datura; species Datura stramonium. The sequence continues at coordinate 45,054 of JACEIK010005358.1, forward strand.
TGTGCTATTTATATTAGTAGAATTTTTCCCGGAATAACAAGCAACGTGTCACGGGTGCATTGCGGAGCATTGCCTCAGTGACATGGCCCAACGCGGAGGCTTTGGAAATTCCAAAACTCAACCTAGGCAGCACCTTGCCGCGTTGGCGGCGTGTCATGCTTTGCTGGGCAACGCGATGGCACCTCCTTGTCGCGCGGGTGGCATGTCGTGACACGGCTTTGGCGCCCGATCTTGTGCTGCTATTGCGTAGCGCACATGCTGGCATTGGTGTGGCAGCATTTGGGCGCGGCACACGCCTGGCGTGGCACGCTACCTGCGTGACCAGCCTTGCCATAACCTATTCATGCCGACTTTCGCCCGTCAGCTTCCGACTCCACTCCTTTCCTTCACCAACTTGCAGTTTAATTCCTAAAAATCACACTTCAAAACCTACAAAACAAGGACTAATCATGTTGGTTGGCACATATATTCACATTTATATAAAATTACATAAAAATGTATGCAATAACTTAGATAAACAAGACTAATTTAAGTTATAAAGTATCACTTGGACATGTTATTTTTGCCGCGATCAAGGACGCTCAATAAGGGGCCACCACAGCATCAAGTCTCAACAAACAAATAGCACTATAAATAGCAAGCATGCATAGCTGAAAAGGACTATACGAGGTGATTTCTTATTACGATCTCTTTACGTACTATGCGATTCTTTCTTGATTATGCGATTCTTAATCTTTATTTAACTGTTCTTCAATACGTAGCGGGATACTATCTGTTTGAATGGCTAATACGTAGCCAATATCTCATCTGATACGAAGGGCTGATGCAGCAGCCATAAAAGCTTGTCTGTCTATACGATTTTGCTTTACTAACTTTTATTAAAGAAATCTTGTTTTCTTTTTATTCTACAACATGCTTGCTAATCATACAATAGGCTATCTTGAGATACGGAATGCTAACTGCGCCGCTGGCATGCTTTACTAACTTTCGGCTGAGTACGATATGGCAACGCAAACCAAATTTCTTGAACTTACTCAAAACTCAACATTCAACTCCGAGAGTTCAATTATGGAGTCTACTATGATTTACATGGCTAAAGCTGCTAACTTGCCGAAGAACGGGCTTTACATACCTTAACCTCGAGTTATCCCATTTTGTCGGACGAGGCTCAGTGAGTACTCCGGCTATTTCTCCCAACTGCATTCATATACACGTCAATTAGTACTAAATACAACACTATTGTGAAGGACGACGTCACTTTCAATATGTTATAGCCTAAACTTAGGCTTATCGAAAACGGTCGAAAACTTGCTATTTTCGGAGGTCCAGAAAGGAGAAGTATTCACTTTACGGCTAAGAGCACATAGACACTAGTTTGGAGCAATTCTACTTACCTTAGTCCGGTAGCTCGACGATTAGTCGGTCGACTTTCGCGAAACAAAATCCGTAAGAATGCTCCTGCTGCTAAATGCCTCGGTACCTGAGGCTAATTTGGATTTGGACTACCTTTGACGGTGTCCGGACGATATTTTATTTTCCCCTTCGCACCTCTACTGTTCCCTCGTGAGATTCTGGAAATTTTCGAAATTTAATCCAATTAAAACCGAAGTGGGGCTTATATATATGGAGCACTATAAATCGCATTCGAATGCGATTTATAAAATCGCATTCTGGAATGCGATTTATAAGTCACATTTTGCCTTGCGTGCGCGGAGCTTGGCGCTTGTCGATCTTTCCCCGGGCCTTTTTCTAGCATATGGCTTTCAAGTAACACAACCAACCAACATGGCGAATAGGCCATCTTTGTCCGGGAATTTTATGGGTGTAACATTCTCCCCCTAGGAACATTAAGTCCTCGAATGAAAACTACTATCTAGAGGAATTCTCAACTTATCTTAACTGTTACTTAGGAAAATTTTGAAGTTTCCCCTTGTATGGACTATCCCAAAAACTACAGAAACCTTGAAAAAGTCCAATACGGTACTCCACATAATACTATAAGATTCACTTGATAGCTAAACATCCAATCTTCTAATTTATACATATACAACCAGGTACTGCATAGGTAATAATACGGACATGCACAATCGCCGACTAGGCACTGGAACAAAGTGAGGATATCTGGCTCATATCTTCCTCCGCCTCCCACGTCATCTCCTCTCGGTTCTGTGCGCTACATGCTTTGACAGATGCAGTATCTTTAGTTCTCAATCTGCCGAATCATCTTGTCTAGAGATAACTCTTGGAACCTCTTCATCAAACCAACTTTTACGTAACACGGATATCTGGGTGGGGCCCTTTCGGGCGGGTCTCCTATGCATTTCCTCGGCATGGATACATGAAGATCGGATGAGCAGTTCCTAACTCTGGAGGCAAGTTCAACTCATATGCCACCCAGCCTATTCTTGACGGATCTGATAAGGCTGACAAACCTTGGCTGAGCTTATCTTTCTTTCTAAATCTCATCACCTTTCATCGGAGACACTTTCAAAAATACCCAATCATTCCTCGAATTCCGAGGGTTTTGCGCCGCACGTCTGCATATGATTTTGGCGATAAATGCGGTCAATAGGCGTTCTCGATAAGCTTTGCAGGACTCCTCGAGCTGGCGGGCAATGTCTGGCCTAATCAACGACGATTCTCCTATTTCAAACCAAAATATGGCGATCTGCATTTTCGCCGTATAATGCCTCGAAAGGCTCATCACGAGATAAGCGAGGTGATAGCTATTATTATAAGCAAACTCGATTAGAGATAAATGCTCATCCCGGCTACCACCAAAATCTAGCACACACGCCCATACATGTCTTGACGTCCGAATAGTGCGTTCGGCTTGTCCATGTCGAGGGTGGGCAGCTGTGCTTAAATCAATCTGTATACCAGACCTCTCTGGAAAGCGATTGCCAAAATCTAGGCGTAAGCGCCTGCGCTCCTGCATGCGAGATGATGGATATTGGCACTCCGTACAATCGACTATTTCTCTAATATACAACTCGGCATAATCTTCGGCGAGAAGGTGGTTCTTACATATGACACTTCGTCCTCGGTTATGAAAATCTCAAACGCTTTACCTTGCTGAATTCTATCCTTAAGCTAGAACAAGTCAAGGTCCTCATATTGCCATTTCTTTACCTCCATAGCTAATGATGACACTGCGGAGTTCTGAATTATCGCTCTGCTGTCCTCTATTTCTACTATACGAACGGCCAAATTGACCAATTGGGGTATTTCTCACGGATAGACCCGTTCGACTACAAATCATGAAACTCTAATGGATTTGTAGACAAAATTGTTTGCTACTTCATTTTTATCTTCTTGACTGACACAACATATTCATATTTAGAGAGCTTGGCATGGTGTGGTCATATATATATATGGCTTGCTCCAATAGAAAAACCGACAGACCATTTACCGGTATGGCTAGAGCTTATCGGCCTTATGGCACTGTCTTCAAGGCTTTACTTGTTCTTGGGGATAACACGGACGACCATACGCGCACCTTGTGCCTTTATCTGATCGAGAGATCTGGTATTGATCATGATCTCCAATAATTTGGCTGCACAACCTTGAATAATTGAATAAGCTAGGTCAATGACCCGGATATGGACAGTAATCTAGCAATGCCCTAAACGTTCTACTCGAGCATACGTAGCTCATACATAGCCAGGAGTTGTGGCCATCTATCTGCTGGTATTTTACTTGAACAACTATAGAGTTGGCTTAATGGACTGCCTCCCAGTGACCCAGCCTACGGATCTTCATGGTGAGTCTACTGGTCTCTTGGTCTTAGTAAACCGCTGCGCTAGCGAAGTACCACCAATTTCTTACGCCTTGTGCGTATCCGCTAGTTTATGCCGCCATTACAGGGAAATTCTCGGTCTTATAGGCTGTTACGTAAGAGCGGTCAATACTGGCTGAGCTCACATGTCCGAACATCTTACGAGAACCGAGAATTTGAAATACTAGTCTGTCGCCGACTGCGATGGTCCCTTTCTTGGGGTGCCTGGGTTTATCTAGCCCAGGATGGCTGGTGACTTGCGGGGTGTTCACGTAATAACTACTAGGTTGACTAAGGCCGACTCTCACCTACAAAGGTTGGAAACTTGATGTCTGACCAAGCAACATCTTGATAATTACGGAATTACTAACCTCACAGTATGCCCTATTCGGCCACAGTGCCAGTTCACGGCACATGCAATCTTGTTAACGTCTCTAGGGATGCTTCCACCCAACTATCTGAGCGCCGAGCAGTGGGTTGAACCATCTAAACGTAACCTTATCATCTAACCACGATTGAACTACTAACTATTGTAACCTTCTGAAGCCTAGATCTAGCAACAAACATATAAGTCCATTAACTCAATAGCGAGAACCAAGAAAGTTTCTGGCTTCATGCGTGAATCACACTTACATACCCTCTTCTTGACGAGGGGGTCTGTTGTACGATACGTATATACTTCCTAGTACTAATCAAAATATGTGTGATTGTAACCCCTATTGTGTTGCTCTACATTTATATACGTTGTCTGTGCGTATATATATGTGAACAACTACATACAATACATATTGAATTACGTAGTGATACGTAATCTCGACATGCTTTGCTAAGTTTCATCTTTGATGCAGATATCACTTCTATGGTCTAATGATACCTCACGCCCTCTCTTATCATTTCATTAGGTTTTTATCCACTTACGGAAGCAACAACATATACACTTTAGTTATTTTCTCTTTGTTTGAAATTCACACTTCACTCCTACAATGTGGGGTCAACCTTCGAATCTTGTGGCCTTACTTGGCATTATATTGAGAGCCCATGACTGTACGGTGCAGGTCTTATCTCTAAGCCACACTAGATTAGAGTCGTTGTATTGGTAATTTCTTAACTTCTCCATAGGGGGACATCTTGCGGCATTACGATCCACCCAATCTTACTATCGATCCAAGGCTTAGTCCTTACTACGATATTCTATCAATCTGAGGGTGATTCTAATTTCCCACAAAAATCTAGTTTTTTGCTTCTTCCCCTTATCTTGCTTAAATGGAGCTCTTGGGGTTAAAAGTACTGCCTTTCATTGCCCAATCGAGGATGCGGGTCAGAGTCTTTAGTTCATATTTCTTCGGCTTTGCCGATCGAGACCTATCTAATTCACATGACCTCTCTATCTTTCGAGGTCACAACTGAATCATAACTATAATCTTGCAGGTATGTCTTGTTGTCTGTTAGCGTATATGGCGGACTTTGCCTTTTCTGAATCGAACTTAACTATTGCGGGCATTCTTGTGGTCTCTTACACACCTTCGGAGTAAACTGGGCGTCTTACTTGCTCTTTCTGCTCTCTAACACTTACTAGAATTAATCAATCTATCTTCACTTGCAGCTTGATTCCCGGGCAGCCTCACCTCAATTCTTATGCCCCTTTCATCTTGGAATCAAGGTCAAGAGGTGGGAATAGCCCTTCTCTCTTTTTTTTTTTTGCAACTAAACGAAAAACATAAAGCTGTACTACATGCGAAAAAGATGGATATGGAATCTTTGCATTTCCCTCTCTTTCTCACACTTATGCGATAGTCGATATTATTACGTAATCTTAATCAGATCTTATATATCTAATAAATAAGTCAACTCGTATATACATTATACTTCGACTTCTGTTACGACATTATCAACGTATATTAGGAATAGTGCGGAGTAAAAGTATCCGCGTTGGGAGGTCTGCGTGCCTCCATCACATACGTAATTAGTATGTGGGTGATGCCCTCTTGTTTGCTATATCTAATCTTAGCTTTTTTGTGATAGGGTATTCTTTGATCTGCCTTTATCCCGTAATCAAAGAATGCGGTAAGTTTTAGGGACTCAACCCTATCTTGTACCGCTCTATAGCACGGCCCGGCGAAGGAAGGGTAACCATCCTATCTGCCTCGCGGCCTCATGCCTATAGTATGTGGTGCACAACACATCCATAGATTAGATTCTACTTAGCACGGCTTTGCAGACTCCTAGGACACGACTGCTCGGATACCAAGTTTGTCACGCCCCGCCACGGGGGGTATGGTAGCTTTGGTGCCATTTAGAAGGACTGGACTATGACGTGGGCCTAGGCAAATGCAGTGCTGGCTAGCTCTATCTCGGGTTCACGGAAACAAAGGGCTATACTTGGTTAAGCCACGATATCAGTCAGCTTGGGCCGATAGCTACCTGCGAAAGCATCAATAGCTAACCGAGAAACATTCTAATATCAAGGAACCTATGCCGGCCGATGAAGCCACCCGTCTTTGTCTAGTCATACGAAACTTAACATAGGAAAAGCTGAGCTACGTGACCGGCAAGGTCACTATTCTTATCAACTATGGCCCCACCACATTAACACAACGAAATACTAAACATCTATAACAACTGCCCAACGGCCTCACACGACCGGCTCAACTGACCCTGGGGAGATAAATGACGAACAATCTGCAAACCTCTATGAGCAACAATAGAAATGATCGGAAAGGGCCGACCTACCCTCTTGTACAACAAAAAGAAAATGAACTACACCTCGAATATCAAGCCGGATGACGGGAGTGATGACTCAATAGGCCAGTGATCACGAGGATCGCCTCCTCGTCTATGAGTATGCACAGGCAAGTAATGCAGCGCCCCACTGGGCGTCGGTACCAGCAGTGCGAGTATGCAAAGCAAGCTGAAATAATACAAGCGAATATAGATAGCATGACTAGCAGTGCGTATAGCGAGAGATAGCTGAATGCGGAAAACTAATATGACTGAGTCAAGCTTTGTCTTGATAAGACGAGAGAAGCGTACTGTAGGCGCGACGGCCCTCTTGTCTAGTAGCTAATATAACACATAAATAGATATACAAGTAGCAAGCAAGAGCCAATACCAACTTCCCCGTAAAGCTAGGATGGCGCCAAGCAAGCAAACAATCTATATACTACAGGATCAAAACCGGCCAAATAAGTCCTCCACTCATGCTCACTAGGAGCTCCTCTACCGGCCCCCTGGGTCTCAGGGTCGGGCCATAGCCTCCATTATAAATAACCGTGTCTGAGTCCGGAGGACTCTTATACTGATATCGATGAGATAGTCTGTTGTTTCCTAGACACAGGCTTCCCAGCGGGTTATACGGAAACGAGAGGCGCTGTTCCTGAACTCTCCAACGAGGAATATGCGTCTTGGGCAGTACCACGGACACAAACTCAACGGGGCTGTCGGTACTGTAGTGCGGTGGGGCGATATGGAAAGCCATCCATCTTCGTCCAAGGCTGAGGACGGCATGCCACCCCCTTGGGTGCGTAGACCCACCCGCTCGGTGGGCGACACGATTACCAACCCGAAGGGGCGGCGGACGCTCAATAAGGGGCCCTCACGCCACGTCAAGTCTCAACAAACAAATAGCACATATAAATAGCAAGCATGCATAGCTGAAAAGGACTATACGAAATGCGATTTCTTATTCGATCTCTTTCTGTACTATGCGATTATGCGGATTACGTAATCTTTATTTAAGCTGTTTTAATGTGTCGCGCGGGATACTATCTTTGTCGAATGGCTAATGCGTAGCCAATATCTCATCTCTCTGAAGGAGCTGGTACGTAGCCATAAAGCGGTCTGTCTATCTGATTTTTACTTTACTAACTTTTATTACGAAAATACTGTTTCTTTTTATTCTACAACGTGCTTGCTAATCATACAATAAGCTATTATGAATCTGGAATGCTAACACGCCCTTTGGTAGCATGCTTTATAACTTTGGATGAGTACGATATGGAAACGCAAACTAGATTTACTGAACTTACTCAAACTCAACATTCAACCGAGAGTTCACTTACGGAGTCTACTATGATTTACATGGCTAAGGCGCTGGCTTGCCGAAGAGACGGGCTTTACATGCCCAGCCTCGGGATTATCCATTGTCGGACGAGGCTCGGTCGACCTCGGCTATTTCTCCAACTGCATTCATATACACGTCAATTAGTACTAAATACAACACTATTCCGAAGGATGACATCACTTTCGATATATTTCATAGCCTAAACTTAGGCTTATCGAAGAGCGGTCGAAAACTTGCTATTTTTGAGAGGAGGTCGAGAGGGAGAAGTATTCACTTTACGGCTGGAGCACATCGACACTAGTTTGGAGCAATTCTACTTACCTTAGTCCGGTAGCTGTGATTCGTCGGCCGTATTCCGCGAGAAACAAAATCTGATAGGAATGCTCCTGGCTAAATACCTCGGTACGAGGTTAATTTAGATTTGGACTACGTTTGGCGGCATAATCGGAGGATATTTTATTTCCCCCTTCGCACCCTCTACTGTTCTCATGAGATTACAAGGAAATTTTCACTTGAAATTTAATCAATTAAAACCGCAGTGGGGCTTATATATAATAGACAAAACCGAAGTGGGGCTTATATATAATAGACACTATAAATCGCATTCAGGGAATGCGATTTATAAGTCGCATTCAGGGAATGCGATTTATAAGTCGCATTCCTGAAATGCGATTTATAAGTCGCATTTTTCCTTGCAACGCACCGACTTGGCGCTTGTCCGATCTTTCCCCGGGCCTTTTTCTAGCATGTATGTCTTTCAAATACTCTTAACCAACACGCGAATAGGTCATCTATGTGTCAGGAATTTTACGGGGTGTAACACCCATGACGGGCACATATTTACACATACTAAATTATCCAGTTATTACAGGACATCATGTTCATGTTACCAACTTTTCTGTCTTTGCGGTTGACTATCCGTGGGCCGTGCATCGGTCGCATCTCGCTCAGTGCAGGGCTAAAAATTTTGTCCTTGATATGCCTTGCATCCAGGGTCCATGTTTGGTGAAATGCGGTCCGCATTTTGAATATGTTTGAACTGTTACTGACCTAGTCATTCTGATATGACTTGCCTCTAATCTGTGTATTGTGTATCTTCATCTGGGATCTGTGTATTGATGGCATTTACCCTTGCTGAGAAGTGGTTTTTTTTCTCTGAAATACGTTGATAGACAGTTCATATCTTAGCATATGCGGTTCGCGTTTCGTCATTTTTTGTTCTCATTTTCTCCTTTGTGTGTTTTAGCTTCTTATCTCTCTTTTTAGATTTCTTTTAAGCTCGAACAACCTTTTGACCTTTTTATTTCACAAGAACTACAAAATAAGACAACTAGACCATAAAATGCATATATTTTAATACAAAACAAACAATAATCTTAAGCTTAAGAGAAAGATAAGTGGGTACAATACTCATTTATCAAAACTCCCCAAATTAAACTATTGCTTGTCCTTAAGCAAGTCTAGAACATTACCACTTCCCAAATCCCAAACATTGGCTTTGATTGATACCAAGCATGTAGATTTTTTACTCAGCTCAAATTTTCAACAAGATTCCAACAACTATAGTATCTTGATGCAACACACCAATCCCCAAGCCCGTATAATACTCTTACATTACTGTTATCTTGCTTATAATCTCTAATTGNCTCTTACATTACTGTTATCTTGCTTATAATCTCTAATTGAATGGTAGATTCAAAATCCATACATTCAATTCAATTCCCTCATATGAAGAAAAGATTATCCTACTCACACATTGTGATTTCTGTAAGGAGACAATTATGAATTTAACTCTCACACAAAAAGATATTCTCATGCATGTAAGCAGTACCATAAGATCGAGAGGCTCATTACTTCAACTAGATAATAAGAAATTATTTCACGTTTTTTAGTTCTTTTTAGTTGGAACTAAGCTTTCCCTTCATGTAATTCTGCACTAATATAGGTACACCTGATTTTGAAATCAACTAGGACTTGTGGGTATTGGTAGATGAATTTGGTTCAGGTAAGGTCTTGATTTTGGGTCAATTTCTACTTCCTTAAGCACTACATTTCACAACTCCACAATCTTTATTTTAGCCCACTTTATCTCTTGTTCCCTCATCTAGTCACGTCTCTTATTCTTTCTTCCTTTTTCCTTGTGATTCACTCGCAATTATTGTGTATATACCAAAGTGCCATAAAAATATTTTTTTGAAGGAAGAACTAGAGCCTCTTACACCATTTATTTTCAACTAACTACTCATTTTTAAGTCAACTCCATCTCTTTTTTTCTCTCTCCCCTCCAAACTTAGGGCTTTTAGCCTAAGTTAGACTTTTCATAATAGGTCACCCCCAAACTTAGGCGTTTAGCCAAAGTCTCCATTGTTGAGTGTTTAGGGATGTTGGGTATCAAGAGACATACAATTAACGGTTTAGCTTATAAGGTTGTCAAAGAATGGGTCATAGGTTCATAGAGGTTGACTAGGGATATTATATACGGGTAGATCATTTTGATATCAAACTGGTAGTTCAACGAATGCCTAATGTCATTTTTCAAATCAGGTGTAATCTATGATTTCGCCTCAAAGAACGTTCCAGGAAAGTTCTAGACTACAGTGCATATAAGAAACTATAAAAATTCTCACAAACACTTGGCATATGAAGTAATTAATTAAGCTCTAACTCAATCCCTAATTAAAAATTATAAAGTTGACAAGCAATGTGCACAGAAAGTCAAATAAAGATTTTTTTACAGTTACAATGAAGAATAGTTTTCATTCATGCTTGAGTGTTATGAAAGCTCACACATTTGGTATCAAACAAGTCACGTGCTTACTATATACAACTGACTACAAACAAGACTTTCTCTCTTAAGAAAATCGCCTAGCTATCTATCATCAATAAAATCCACCCAATTCAACTCAAAATAAACAAAAATAATTTTCTCCTTGGGAAAGAATCATGGCATAAAAAAACCGTTGGAGTTTATTCAACACTTATATCAACACAAGACGAACTAACATTTTTATCACAAAAATAAGCCCATGACGGGTACATATTTACACATAGCAGATTATCTAATTATTACAGGCCATCATGTTCATACTACCAACTTTTCTAGCTACTCTACCCCCGCAAAAATATTCATGCATTATCCTCAATGTATACAATATATTGATAGAAAAGAAGGTAGGATCTCTCTGGAGTGCTCTAGGCTCTCTGATTTTCCTGGGTAGGTGGTGCCTTAGGAATGTTTCCTGAGTCCGTGGTGTGATCGGCCTCCTTAGACTAGGCCGTAGCAGTGAAAACTGCGGTGATAGTAGTGATCTCTTCTACCTCTGAAGTATGTGTACTAGTGCTAGCACCCACCAACTGTGCTATCAGGTCATCCATGGAGCGCTGAGTAGCCACCTGGACCTCTCTCTCCTCATCTACAACTTTTCCTATCTGGACGTCCTTAAAATCCTCTTCGTCTGTCTCTGCCCTCTCATCCTCAAAGTCATCATCTTCTAGCACTGAGGCATCAAAGATGCTCAAGTGGAGCTACAGCTGCTGGACATCTCCCTTCACCTTACTCATATCTACTCACAGTGTAGCTTAGCTTCCCCCGCACCAGTACCCTCAAGAGTAGAGACCCTATGTTCTAAAGCTTGAATTGTAGCATAAGCTTTACCAAGAGCCTTGTTAATGGCTTTCTTAATCATCTAGGATATGTGCTCAATTAAGAAGGTGAGCCTTGTGTTATTCTGCGCTATCATATTTGCAACCTGAATCATCCTGGTTGTGAAGAGCGACTGTGTATGTTGGGGTACCACTAGAGTAGTAGAGGGGAAAGGCAGTGCTTCAGTTGAAGCTAGTTTAGATGTATCAGTGGCTATGTCATCAAGAGTCCTGACTTCCTTTGAGGGATGAGTGATGACTTGCTCACGCTTTCTCTTTTTGAGCTTTAGATTCATCTCATCTTAATTTTTTGTGATATCCACAACCTGGTTTGCCCACTGATATGCATCAATTCTTGCTATTTCTAGGACACCCGCATCGCGACATAGATTCGTGACCAACACTGGGAAGGGTAGCAATGTGTGTACCTATTGAACTCGGTCTCTCATTCAATGGCAATGATATCCTCACATTGATATACACTCCTACCATGTGCAAGCCATTAGAATGTCTTGTAGTGGTAGGATCTCATTGTCATTCTTGGAAGGTATCAGTCTAGAAAAAACAAATCCTAGCCACTGCTTGGCCTCTATGTTGAGGTCACTTTTGAAGATCGTCCCAGAGTAGTGGCCCTAGAAGGAATGTCGGTTGCTAACAGAGAGCCATCCAGGAGTAGTGGTTCCCGAGTTTTCCAATTTTTCTAGGTAATCTGTGGCCTCGACAACATCATTACCAAAATAAGCCATGTTAATGGCTTTGGCACTGCAACCTACGTGAACCCCTCTAACTTTCACATCCTCCAGACATGGTCAGGATCTCAATCGGTCGGTTGCTTTCTATGTTTAAGCTGCTCTGTATGAAGCATAAAACTCACAGACCAATGAGGGGCAGTATCGGCCTGGTGACACTATGAATATATTCCAGTCTCTCTCCTTTATCTAGCATAGTGTGTCTAAGAAATTTTGCTCGATCCCGCTTAGACTAAATTGCTTCTCCTTGTTGAAGTTCTGATTTTATGTCCCCTCAATGAACTTCTCTTTCATGTTAGGGACAACATTGAACCAGAGAGGATTTTCTCCTCTCTTAGGATGGAGTTCAAATTTTCTCTCTTCATCCTCATTCGTATTACAAAGGGATTTCTCTTAACTCTAGATCGGAATCTGATTCCACCTCTGCGGGTCTCTTTACTTTTCCTTTACCATTATCCTTAGGGTCACTTTTTTTATGTGAGGATGAGAGGCTTTTCATGAAGACATCCTACAAAAATCATCATTTTTTAGTGCACAACAAACCAAGGAATGGACTGTTTTTTTTGTATTTAATACGTGGTTCATGTCTTCATCACAAAAAGGAATCAGTGAATACAACATTTCTGACTTAATCTGTGGTGCAAACATGACCCACATTTTACATTATACATTCCATGTTCCACGTGCAAATTTAGTTAGTGAATCAAAACCTTTTTGAAAAGGTATCCGCATAATAAAATGTGACCATGCTTTATGAGAAGCGGTCCGCATATTACCAGCGGATTATTCCGGTTGGCTCAGGTGTAACTTTTTTCTTTTTATTCTTTTGATTTCAACGTTGGGGTGGGCAAATCAATCCATGACTCGTAGAGCTTTGCTTTATGATTAAGATGTCCTCCTGCTCATGCTAACACCTCACACATTCCACTAATTCACCAAAGCATGGCCTAATCATACTTTGGCTATCTTAACTATGATTCAATAATTTTATCAAACATATGATGGGTAAGAATGTTGGCTACTTTATTTCATGCAAATTTACCTTTATGAATTTACCAATCTATGATCATTACATCTACAAGGAATTCAACAGCATTCGAGGCCTGTGGGTTACTCAAAATTCACCCATAAGNCCCAATCATAATCATACCACACAATAGCTTACTGGAGTACTAGAAGGGTTTCAACTCTCATACCTATTGTCTTGTGCTTTTTGATTTCCTTCACGATGAAAGCAAAGAAGTCTTCCAAGGATATTTACTTAGAGGAAAATTGATTCAATTTGTGTGTGTGTGTGTGAAAGGAGAGTTTTTGGGAAAGAGGAAGATGAAATAGAGAGTAAAAGGGAGAAGTGGGAAGGGAGAGGGGTGTCCGTTACTTTTAAAGTAACGGTCCCACTAGTTATATATATATAAATGCAAAGATTTAGGGAAAACCTGATCTGCAGTCACATTTGGGAGAATGTGGATCGCGCAATGCTCTACATTTCAACACCTTTCAAGACCCTAGATGAGTTTATTTATGAAATCATATGATGTGCAAACACAGACCACAGATTTTCACATGCCTCCCGCATTTTGGACGCGAAATGCTCCTTTTCTTTAGTCACTTCTAAAAGGAAACGTGATTGCTTTTTGCGGTTAACGATTTCCCAACGTTTCTTTCTAGATCTTCCCTTTTTTTGCTTCGTTCTTCCATGTATGCGACAAAACGAACAAACAATGTTAATCAATAACTTGCATTACCTCTCATGCAGCGTCTAATTTAATGTCGCGATGCGACGTGATTACCTTGACTACTAAGAATTCATCATGGTAAATTATTTCCATCTACTTCACCTTATATTGCACTCCCAGGTATTTCTTGGCCCTTTGGCCATTCACCTTTAATCTGATTCCATCTTGAGACTCAAGTTTAATACACCGTAAAGGAAAACCTGGGTGACCTTAAAAGGTCCAGACCATGTGGACTTCAATTTTCCTGGGAACAACCAAAGCCTAGATTTGAACAACAAGACTAGGTTCCCATGAGCAGTCTCCCTCTTCAATATCTTCTTGTCAAGGTACAACTTTATTCTCTCCTTATACAGTACTGCACTTTCATATGCCTTAAGTAGAAACTCATTCATTTCATTCAGCTGCTCAAGCCTCGAGTTCAATGCTTCACACCAGTTGAGGTTTAGATTTTTTTCAAGTCCCATAATGCCTTGTGTATCAACTCCACTAGAAAGTGACATTCCTTGCCAAACATCAACTGATAAGGAGACATCCCGATAGGAGTTTTGTAGGCTATTTTGTATGCCCACAAAGCATCGTCCAACTTCCAAGATCAATTCTTTCTATTTGTATTGACAGTGTTGGACAAGATAGTCTTGATCTCACGATTTGATACCTCCACCTGCCCGCTAATTTGGATGGTACAGAGTAGCCACCTTATGCTTCACTCTGTATTTCTCCAGCAGAGTACTAAATAGCCTATTGAAAAAATGTGACCCTCCATCACTTATGATCGCTCATGGTGTTCTTCTTGAGGAATGATGTGATACTCTTTCCCTCATTGTTAGGAAGTCCAATGTCTTTCACCCATTTGGACACATAGTACGCAACTACAAGAATGTATTTCTACCTATAGAAGGTCACAAAGGGCCCCATGAAATCAACCCCCCATACATGGAACATCTCTACTTTTAGAATTGGAGTCAAAGGTAGCTCATGTTTCCTTGAAATGCCACCATGTTGCTGACATCTATCACAGGCTTTGACATAGTCATGAGAGTATTGATAGATTGTGGGGAAGTAATACCCACTCTGCAGTATCTTCTATGCTATCTAAATTCCACTATGATGTCCCCCAAACAGGAGAATAGTGGCATGCTTTAAGGATGTACATCATCTCTACTTCGGGCACACATCGCCTGATCATATTATCTGCATAAACTCTGAACAAGTATGGTTCATCCTAGTAGAGTTTCCTCACATCATGCAAGAATTTATTCTTCTGATGAAGGTTTAGATCATCCAGTATCACATCGCTAATGAGAAAGTTAGCATAATCAGCAAACCACTGAATCAAGTCCTAAGAAGCTGCCAATATCTCTTCATCAAGAAAGGCTTTATTAATTTCCAGCTTATGCTTTAGTCTTCCTTCTTCCTCCAATTTTAAAAGCTAGTCTGCCTTTTTTTTCACACTTTTTGCAATCTTTGACCTCAAAGTCAAACTCTTGCAACAATAGGACCCACCGGATAAGCCTAGGTTTGACATCTTTTTTATCCAAATATTGGATGGCTGCATAGTCAATATGGATTATAAAATTGGCATCCAACAAGTATGCCCTGCACTTCCTGAAGGCATATACTATTGCTAATAATTCTTGCTCCGTTACTGTGTAATTCTTATGAACCCCGTTAAGAGAATGGCTAGAATAGTATATAGGGTGAAAAAGCTTCTCTCTTCTCTACCTATATCAGCTCCCAAAGCCACCCCGCTCGCATCACACATAACTTCGAATGGCTTGGTCCAATCTCGTGCAATTATAATAGGAGCCTAGTGAGCTTCTCCTTCAGGCATTCAAATGCCTTGATACATGCTACATCAAAATCAAATTTAGTTTTCTTTTTTAATAACCTGCACAAAGGATTAGCAATTTTGGAAAAAGCCTTGGTGAATCTCCGGTAAAATCCCGCATGCCCAAGAAAACTTCGGACACCCTCCATAGAGATAGGATGTGGCAGTCTGGAAATGACCTTTATTTTAGTTTTATCAACCTCGATGCCCTTTCTAGAGATTTTGTGCCCCAACACGATGCCTTCATTTACCATGAAGTGACACTTCTCCTAGTTTAGCACTAATTTTGCCTCCTTACAGAGCCTTAATACCGAATCCATATGAGATAAATAATTTTTGAATGACCAAATACAAAGAAATCATCCATGAAGATTTCTATCGTATCCTCCACCATGTACGAGAATATAGACATCATACATCATTGGAATATGGAAGGAGCATTGCATAATCTGAAAGGCATTCATTTAAAAGCAAAAGTCCCACAAGAACATGTGAAAGTGGTATTCTCCTGATCCTTATGAGTAACGGAGATTTGGTTGTAGGCAGAATATCCATCCAAAAAATAGTAATAATCTCTCCCTCCCAGTCTGTCCAATATTTGATCCATAAAAGGCATTGAAAAGTTGTCCTTTTAGGTCTATCGGTTCAACTTTCAATAGTCCATGCATACTTTCCAACCAGTCACTGTCCGTGTTGGCACCAATTCATTTTTTTCATTAGGGACTATAGTCATCCCTCTTTTCTTGGATACACATTGCACAGGGTTAACCCAACGACTGTCTGAGAAAGGGTATATCACCCCGGCATCTAATCACTTTATGATCTCCTTCTTTACCACTCTTGTGTAGGTGGATTCAACCTTCTCTAGTGTTTGATACATGGAATGCAATATTCCTCTAACTAAATCTTGTGAGTGCAAATACCTGGAGGAATACCTACTATATCAGTAATGGACCAACCAATGGCTCATTTGTAAGTTCTTAGAATGGATATTAAAGCTTCAATTTGGCACTCCAGTAGCTTTGTAGAGATAATCACAGGCAATGTTTCATGCGGTTCAAGATACACATATTTCTAAGGATCTAGGAGAGTCTTAAGATCCAATATTAGAGATTCCTCAAAAGATGGCTTAGCAGGCAGAATTTCTCCGTTCTTTCAGTCTAGATCAAGCTTTTTGGGTGTAAATGAATAAACCTCATGCCTACCATTGCAGTCACCATCTCCTCGAACTCCTTTATAGATTCACTAGAAAAGTTCATAATAACTGCAGCCAATGCTTTAGCTATATGCTTTTCCTCTGTGGCAACCTCAACTATTTCATCAATGTGTCCACCACAGAGATGATATTCATATCTCTAGGTTGCCTCATGGATTTACATACAATGAAGACAATCTCTTCTTTATTCAATCAAAACTGCAGTTCACCTCTCTCAAAATCCACCAATGCCCTGCCTATTGCTAAGAACGGTCTTTTCAATATGATAGGAACCTCAAAATCAACTTCACAGTCCAAGATCACGAAATCTATAGGTAAAATAAAGTTTTACACCTTTACCAACATATCATACAAGATGTCCACAATTGTTTTCACCATTATGTCAGCCATTATCAGCTGCATTGTTGTTGGTCTAGTAGCTCCAAGACCCAAATTTTTGAAAATTACAAGAGGCATCAGATTGATACTTGCACCTAAGTCATAGAGAGCCTTAGTAAAGTTGAACGTACTTATTGTGCATGGGATTGTGAATTTTGTCGGGTCCTCCTTCTTCTGGACAAATAAGTGCGAAATGATCATACTACAGTGGAGCATGTTATCAATAGACTCGTCACTCATGGTCCACTTCTTTGTCACCAAGTCTTTCACAAACTTGGTATAACTTGACATTTGCTCAAAACATCCACCAATAGAATATTCATGAATAGCTATTTTAGCATGGAAATAAACCTGCAAAACTTCCCATCCTTTGCTTTCTTTTTCAATCTCTATGAAAAAGGAGGAGGATGCCTAGGTATTTGAGTCAGCACCTTGGGCGTTTCCTTCTCATTTTATTTTTCTTTATCATTTTCTCCTTCTGTAGCTAGATACTTATCAATCTCCTATGGGCCCACGTCAATAACTATCAGTTTATCAGCCACACTCATTTTTTTCTTAACTTCCTCCTCATCAACTACTACCCGGGAATCAGCAGCAACCTCCTCATTTTGATCATCAACAACTGTTTCTGTCCTCGGTCCCAACACTCTACCACTTCTAGTAGTGATAGCCATGCAGTGATTGTCATTTTTTGAATTTGGCATAGTATCACTAGGTAGTGTACCTTTTTATCTAGGATTAGGAGCTTCTGAAATCTGATTCATCTGTTGTTCCAGCTGCTTAATTTCTGTGGAATAAGAGTACACTAATTGGTTAACATTGGAAAGGTCCCCGCCCCTAATTTCGTAATCCCGGTGTTTGTGGTTTCTACTTTTTTCATCACTCTTGCCAATATTTCTTCCATCTTAGGTTAAGCTGGCTCATTGTTTCAAGAGAGATTGGAGCCCTATTGATTTCCCTTATGAGGGATATAGACACCTCCTTAGTTGTTTCTGAACCTTGATCGTTGTCTCTTCAGTTACCCTGGTCCCTGTTCTCTAGTTGCTTTGGTCTCTGTCTCTCCATCCGACTCTTTCATAGTTGTTATCTCTGTATCTATTCCAACCTTGATTCCCCTGACCCTGCTACCAAGAATCTTGATTAGATCATTGAGCACTGGGTCGGGAAATCCCAGGCTAATTATTAATAAAGTTTTTCGCCTCTCTGTAGTTAGGATAATAATCATCATGTTGAGGAACTTGCTCCGCATTCACTTTCTAGGACCCGTCTCCCATCAGATGCTTCGTGATCAAATTCATCTGTGTTTCCAATTGATCCATATCTTGTTCCCGCTCCTCTTCTCTTCTCAGTTGTGCTCTGGACAACCCTTTTGATTGCACACCATTTCCTGCTTCTGACTCTCAAGTGTGCCAAGCTCTATTTTTTCTGGTCATTTTATCCAACATTGCACTAGCAACATCAAGCGACGGGTCCATCAGCGAACCTTCAGTAATTTTGTTAGCTATTGCTTTATTCAGTCCATCTAGCGACCTAGAAAATTATTTTAGGATGACTTTATCAAAAAATCTATGCTTTGGGCACTGCTTGATCTTCTTATTGAACCTTAACCAAGCCTCATGCAATGCTTCATTTGGCAGCTCTCTAAAATTGTTAATTTCATCCCTCAACTGGATCATCTGTAAAAGAGAGAAAAATCTCTCTAAGAATGTCGTAGTCAGCTCCACCCAATATATAATTGACTCATCTGGAAATTCTCCCAACTATATAGTTGCTTCTCCAATCAAGTTGAAGGGAAATAACCTGAGTTGCATAGCCTCTTGAGATACACCTGGCAACCTGCAAACCTTGCATATTTCAATAAAGTTTTTCAAATGTTGGTTTGGATCCTCATGAGCCAACCCTCTGTATAGCCCGTTCATACTCAGCAAGTGCATCATGGTGCTAGTGATATCAAACTTGGTGTTTCCACCAAGTTCTGATAGTACAATGGAACCAGTGTATTCGATCTACTCCAAATCAATCTCCTTAGCTGAAGGAGCATGCCTAATAATTGGGGGCTGATTTCTCCCCAATTGTTGTGCATTTGGATTCTGGGTTTCAACAGCTGCGAGTTGAGCTTTAGTTAACTCAATATTATCCTGGTGTTCCACTGTATTTTCCAAAGAACAAAAATAATAAAAATAAAATAAAATAAGAAATATGGACTAAAAAATTCAAATCTACACTTATAGACAATTTTGAGAATCATATTCTCCAGCAATGATACCAAAATTTAATACGCCCAAATTACACCTATTAAAATGGTATAAAGCGATTGTTGTTCAAATATATAATCCAACAAGGTTGGGGTCGAATCCAATAGGGAATAAGGTGAAAAAGTTTTCAAAAGTGAACATTCAAATTATCTAGTCGATATTTTTAAAAGGAAAAAATAAAATCACAATTTAGACTAATCAGGATTTTGAAAAATATTTTGATTTGTTACAATGATTGAACTAAGCCAAGGCTGTGTTCCCCAAAAATTTCTTAACTGCGATAGGTCTAACTTAAATTTTGATCTAAGTTAACATTATACATGCAGAACAAATAATTTTAACAGCCTTTTAATGCTTTTCGACCCACTTAGAGGAATATCACCCTAAATCCTATCACTCTTTGGGTGTTTGCTTGATTTTACTATTGTCAAAAATTTCGGGTTGATTATCCTTATAACAAATCAAGTCATTAGATGAGGGTTGATAGCTTCAAATCCCCGTTATCAATTTTTATTCCTAATTCTCACTTCGTTAGTCAAGCAAATCAGAATTTTGGCGTGAGTTAACGTTTGCAACCATTAAACAACAATCAATACGTAAAAATTGATAACACATATGACTTGCTAACCTAAATCTATAAAATCATAGACCCATCAACTTTAATAAATCAAGGTTCACACAACCCTAGATATAAATTTATCTACTCATGGTGGCTGTAAAATAAATAAAAGAAACAGAAGAATACATGCTTGCAATGATTCAAAGAAGGAATAAAATAATCTTGTATTGACTTCAATCAAGAATACTCCAAGAATCAATTCTTTTCGTTCATCTCACAATATGATATCGAGTATTTTGTTTTTCAAAACTATCGAAAAGTGTCTTTCAAAGACTGAATACCACTCAATTAAACCCTACAAAAGTACGTATAAATAAGGTAACAGATTCATTCCAAATTAATTACAAAATTGTCACCGTCACAACGTCTGCTATGCTTTGTCTCCATGGTTGACTATATGTGAGCCGCGCATCGGTCGCTTCTCGCTCGGTGTTGGGCTGAACATTCTATCCCTGATATGCATTGCATCCACGATCCATGTTTAGTGAAATGTGTTCCGTATTTTGAACACACTTGAATAGGCACTGACTTAGTCATTCTGGTATGACTTGTGTCCGATCCGCATTTCGCGTATCTCCATCCCCAGTCCGCGAGCTGGTGGTATTTTTTCTTGCTAAAAAGTGATTTTTTATTCTGAAGTATGATGGATACGTGATCCGCATCTGAGCATATACAGTCCATGTTTCATCATTTTTCGTTCTCATTTCTGTCGTTTGGATGTTTTAGCTTCTTGATTCATTTTTTAGGTCTCTTTTAAGCTCGAACTGCCTTTTGACCTTTTCATCTTACAAGACCTATCAAATAAGACAATTAGACCACACGATGCATATATTTTAATACAAAATAAACAATAAGCTTAAGCTTAAGCTAAAGATAAGCGGGTGCAATACCTACTTATCAATGACCACTTATAATTTCATTAGTTGAATTATCAAGGCAATTATATTTTTATGGTAGAAGAATAGTAGTACTTGAAAACTACATGAATTCTTCTCCTCATTAATAAAGAATAAAAAGATTATGAGACTTTTAAGCATTTTTCAACAAATAATATGAAATGTTAATTATAATCAATATTCATTTTTACAATAATATAAATTTAAAAAGTTTCATGTATATACCAAAGAATAAAAACATTTTTTTTTCTAGCAAGTGAAATTGTGGAAGGGATCGAGAAGCTAGAGACCACACTTTTTCTTAGTTAAAACAATGTGTAAGAGAACTAAAAAAAAATAAAAAGAAAAAAATATTGTTTGATTTTGTAATAGATAATGAGTTAATACGAAATATGCTCAAAAAATTCAAAAGATGTTTGATGACAGTAAAATAAAATTTTACTTTGAATAGTTACTGGACTTTTACTTTATAGAAAATTGTTTGACAACTTAATATATAGGACTATTTAATATTCTTTTTTCAAAATTTCAGCACAATTAACCTTTATGATTGTTGGATGAATCTTCTCTTTATGTGTTCGCCCTCTCTCTCTCTTTCTCTCTCTTTTTAATTCACTCATCTACACAGTAAATTAAAATTAGAAGTTAAAAAAAATAAAAATTGCCGGTAACAGTTTATACCCAAAAGGACGTGACCTTCTTGCGCAATATCATTTTAATATTTTAAACGATGG
>JACEIK010005358.1:67606-81340 GCA_018107945.1 Datura stramonium
CTTCTTGCGCAATATCATTTCAATATTTTAAACGATGGGAGGACTATCATCTTTAGACATAGTCCTGAGAGAAATGAATTTTCTTATTAAAGTATGTTTTTGGTTCTTTTACAATAAATTTATATTCATTATTTTATTTTAATTTATTTGTCTTAGTTACTATTTAAATAATTAAAAGAATATTTTCTTTGATCATAATTTTTTCAAATATTTTTTACATATTTTGAATGGTACACAATTATGACTTATAGTATTTTTATGTAATTCTAAATATGTAAATTTTATTTTTTAAAAATTAAAAATTGTATGTTCATATTCACACCAAACATTAGTTAGTTTAACCTTCATGTTCTGAATCAAGCCAAATAAGTTATAACAAAGAGTAAATTTTACTTACCAAATAAGAATAATTTATTTTTGTAAAGTTGAAGGATGAAAATTGAGACGTCACAATAAAGTATTTATCCAACTAACTTTCATTTATAGATGATAAAGAAGTTTAAAAAAATTCATGTTGCTAAATGGAAAAAAAAAAGATAACATAAACGGGGCAGGGCGGGGTAATTTTTTTTAAAATGCTAAATAGGGCAGGGCGGGTTAAAATCTAAATAGGTCAAAGCTTGCCCTGCCCTAACACGCCCTATTGCCGTCCATAAATGCGTACCTTTATATTATATATTGAATAGATAGATAAAAATATAGATCTGGAAAATATAGATATAGATATGAATAGATATAGATTACGGATAAATATAAGATCATTTTCAAACATTTTTTCTTGCAGAAGTTACTGAAAATACAGACAGTTCATTTATACAGATAATCAGTTACCTTGCCCTATGTAATTTCCAGCTCAGGTTACCTGTTTCCAACAAACTTCTAAATGACATTGTATCCTTTTTTCCCCATTCCTCACTTAACTGTTGACGTCATCATTGCACTAAATAAAACCTTTTACTCTCTCTATTCTATTTTAATTATTAGGATAAGATTTGCACAGTCATTAAGAAAAAATTAATAAAAATAATAATTTAATTAATATAACTCCTATTAATTTGTTGGAAACATACAATAATAATTTTTTTCATATTTTAGAATGACTTAAGTATTAAGCGTATAATTGAAAAAATATGATCAATTATCTCTTGAATTTTGAAACAGTTATTTATACTATACCTATCAATTAAAATGGAATGGAGGGAGTATTAAGTTAAAAACGATGGATGCTTTATTATGGAAATTGTGATATAAGAAAAAGGCAAGATACACACAAAAATGATTGAAATTAACAATTTTTGTGAAGGCACAAACATCTTCAATTCACCAATCAAGTAGCACCTAGTTCTTAGAAAGACCTCAAGGAAGATGATCTATCTTTACGACCCTTCTTTCTACACAAGAAACGATTCAAAGCTAGACAAACTCTCTCTACACTCAAAATAACATATTCAAATTTCAATTCATGGAAATTTTACTATTCAAATTAAATAAACTACTTTGTATACTAAGTAAAGGAAAAGACAATGTCATGCCACACTGGAATCTGGGCTGACCTGGCTGGGCACAGGCACCCCTGGTGCCTATCAATGACTTAGACTCAAGAAAATAAACTTTTATATCTCGGCTGTAAACACAGCTTTGGGCCGACAAGGCCATGCCGCACCTGTAAAAAAAACAGCTAGCCCAGCCAACATACATCAATAGGGATCCTATCCGGGCCGACAAGACCTCCATGCTGTATAGTTATAACATAAAGGAAAATAAGCAGCTATACTAGGCCCCACACAGCCGACACCTAAATAAGACATACATGGGCCCCACACGTCCAACAATATCTAACTAACTAGATGTTGTAGTCTGCAAGCCTCTAAGAATATAAATAGTGATCGGGACAGGGCCCGGCCTACCGAAATGCTATATAAATGAAAGACTGTAATCTTTACAACCTGGAAACTCCAAATGAAAGGAGCTGGCAAAACTACTGACTCTAAACAGCTGCTACTGAAGATCCTGAACTCTATCTGTCTAACTTGCAGGCAAATATACAGCAACCCATAGTTGGGCGTCAGTACAATATATACTGAATATATAACACAGTAATAAAAGCTGAATAGAAGCTGTTAAAAACTGAAAGTAAGTAGAAAGAAGGGGCAAAAGTTAACCTGGAAGTCTGCTTATTCATAACCTGCATCTAGTAAAACGCTACACGTATATGAGCTACAATTGTACGATCATATATTCATAAGCTATAGCTAGCAGACAAGAATACAAACAAGAACCTAACATGGCCCCCATAAGCCTGGAAGGTACAATCAACACAGAATAACCCGCTTGGGGCCCCCATAATCCCTGGTGAGCACACTTCAATCTATATACCCCTAACAAGGTTCCTATGAATCTACTGGTGCTATAGCCAAGCCACCGGTCCCGTGGGTCTGCAACTGAGCCTACTCGGCTCCTGATCTGTAAATGTGTCTGAGTCCGGTGGACTCTTGATAACTACACCTTGGACACCAGGCTCGACAAGGGTCAGTGATGCCAATACAGAATTAAATGATAGTCAGCCATAGAATGGATTGTAATATGTCCCTTGGGCATCTGCGTCATCCCTTGGGACGGCATATCGCTCCTTGGAGCAACGTCATATAGCCCCGTAGGCAACTACACAACTAATAACCCTGGGTGGTCAGGGAAGGCTCCTAGGTGAGGGAAATCCCAACCAATGTGCTATACTGAAGTCTCAATCTATCCACTTGTTATACCACGGAAACCCAAGGACCAGACCCGGGAGTTGAAATAGAGAAAAACTAAAATTCTACACTAGGTCACAGAACGGGTCGTTAGGTGACCCGTGAGGAGGGACCACGAGTCGTGAGGTGAATCTTGGTCAAGGGGAAGTGAATGAAGTTTTGAAGGGTCACCACGGGCATGACCACGAGTCATGGTCAGGCCACACAACTCGTGGATTCACCCATGGTCTGGACTGGAAATGTTGCAAGATAGTGGGGTAGTGTAGGCCATGGATGGTGACCATGATTTGTGGTCACTCACCACGATTCGTGGTGTCCTCCGTGGGGTCCCATGGTGATTTTTTGGTAGTGTACCTCACGACTCAAGGCCACGAGTCGTATGCCCTGGTGACGAGTCGTCCAATCCCTCGTGGGGACTGACAGTCAGCAAAATTCTGTGATTTAAGGGTTTTTCATAATTCCTAAGTCCTAGGGTCCTAAAATACGTTGTTTTAACCTCATAAATGTGGGTTTAAGAGGGGAAAAACTAGCCTAAGTGTTCATCCATGCATGCAAAGGAGTAGAAGGGTGATAGAGGGGTGATCAAGGAGATTTCAAGGCTTGCTTCCTCAATTTTCCTCTTGGGCAATAAAGGAAGTGTAGATATTTAACTCCAAATCGGGTATGTAGGATTTGAATGGGTGGTTTAATCCACACCCATGCCCAATTATCCCTAATCCATGAATTCTACAATTCAATTCTTATGGGGTTTTAACCCAATGCATGAATCCTCAAGTATATGGGTGTGTTACTAGTATGTCTAAATTGATGGGTTTCGAATGATGGGCTGATTTTATATTATTTTAAATCATTATTTTTTATGTTAATGTTTAAAATTAAGGTGCCAAATTATGAGAAATTCATGACAGTTCATGATTATGATGATTTTACAAGTATGATGTGAATTTTCAATTTAGAAGCATGTTTTCAATTACCCATGTTTTTATGATTATTATTTCAATCAAATTGAGTATTTAAAGTATGTTTAAATATTGGGCAATGCTCACATGTCAAGCATGATTCATGATTTATGACTTTGGCCGACTCACGGGCCCGATTTCATGGCTAATTCACGAACCTTCAAGCATGTTTATGATTATCATGATTTAGCTAGCCCATGTATGTCATGTATGTTACTTTATGAGCACTTTGCATGTTTTGGGAGTAGTATTTAACATCGAGTAGGTTCGGGGCCCAGGTTACGCCTCGAATCTCAGAACTACGTGCCACTATAGGTCATGTTTGGGACCTCCCTTAAGACTGTCCCCCTTTACTCTAATGGGCCCTTCATGAGTGATATCACGTCTTTCATGGTTATACCCTTGGAAAGGTACGAACGGACTCCCGACTAGGTTTACAAGTCGAGCTCCATATGTGCTCATATGTGGTATGTCGGTTATAAGAATCCCCCACTGTTCCTCATTGTTTATGCATGCTTATGATTAAGAATCTTGGCTCAAGTCATGTTTTATAATGTTTTCTCTCATGTCCATGTTTACAATAAGTTTACAAATATTTTTGAAAACCTTGAGCCTTACGTTTCATTTAAGATTTCAGTATTATGATCATGTCATCCTACTCTCATGAACTTTATGCATTTAAATGTTCATTTTACTTACCTTGCATATTGGGTACATTCTATGTACTGAATCTCATACTTTCTATGTTGTATCATTTCATGATTCAAGACCCGGCTCTTAGGCTCATCCTCGTCAGTAGTCCATTCAGAGTTCTTTATCAGCCCCTTTTTGGTGAGTCCTCATGTTTCAAGGGCCGTATATTCAGACCTTGCTGTTTCTTTCAGTTTTTTTCACTATTTTAGGGTTAGTTGGGGTGTTGTCCCATCAACCCGTCTGTTATGATTAGAGGCTTTCAGACTATTTGTAGTACTTAGTTGTCATGTATTGATTTTGTGTCGCTTTTCTATCTTATGCTATGATTTCATTTCCACCATGATTTTATGTTAAGTCTTCCGCTTTCCTTAAATGAATTAGATGTATGCTCGTGTCATGGGTCGACTCAAAGTCTTTCGGGGCTCCTTGTCCCGTGTTTACGATCCGAGTCTACTCTCAGGTCGTGAAAAACTTGGTATCAAAGCCATAGGTTTGAAGTGTCCTAGGGTGTCTGAAATCCACGTTAAGTAGAGTCTTTTTCATGGGTATGAAGCGCGCCACGCTTATGACGAAGAGGCTACTAGAAATTTAGGAAATATTCTCTTCTTTCATGATCTACGTCGTGCGATGAAATGTCTTTCTATCCTTCTACTTCGTTCTATTCACGTTTCCAGAATCATGCCTCAACGCCAAATGAACATCAGAAGAAATGGTAATGGCAATGATCATGAGGGTGCCAATTGTGACGGGCTTCATCCAGCCCCATCCGTTCAGGAGGAGCACGCACTAGAGCTAGCTGCCCACGCTGAGGTTAGGGCAGCGATTCAGATGCCGGCACAGGCCATGGCTGCCCAGGTCAATAACCAGACAGTGACACATTACCCTCAGAATGGGAATGCAGCGGTAACTAGAGTGAGGGATTTATTGAGGATGAACCCTTCTGAGTTCACAAGATTGAAGGTGGACGAGGATCCACATAAGTTCATTGAGGAGATCTTGAAGGTCACCCAGGTTATGGGGGTGGCAAATGATGAGTGTGTTGACTTGGTCTCCTATTATCTAAACGGGGTTGCTCATATCTGGTACAAATAATGGAAAGACAGCAGGGCAGCAAGAGCGCAGGCCCTATCAGTTGGAATGAGTTCCACATGGCCTTCCTTAATCGGTTTTTCTCGTAGGAGATGAGGGAGTTGAAGGCAGTCGAGTTCGTGAATATTAAGCAGGGAAAGATAACATTGTTGGAGTATTCACTTGAGTTCACTTGCTTGTCAAAATACGCCCCAAAGTTAGTGGTTGACCAGAGGTCGCGAGTGAGCAGGTTTGTGCACGGGGTGGCAGAGTATCTAGACAAGAATTGCAGGACAGCTATGCTTCACCAGGACATGGACTACCCCCGGATAGTCTTATATGCCCAGCAGATGGAGGAAGCTCATATGAGGGAGAGAGAGGCCAAGAGGGCCAGGACTGACAGCTATAGGTTCTCTCAACCGAGGCCATATGGTGCCATCACCTGCAGTCTCAGCACAAGTTTGTTGCACCAGCACCATCATCAGCTAGTACACCATCCAGGCGCCGAGGTGATCAGAGGGGTAGGGCCTCAGGTTCGAGGAGTCAGGGTAGCATGCGGACAGAGCGTACCTTTCCAGCCTATGCAAGTTATGGCAAGAATCACCCAAGGAGGTGTTTAGTGGGCTCAAATGCTTGTTTCGGGTGTGGCAGACTCGGACATAGACTCAGGGATTGTCCTTCATCCAGGTCAGGGGGTGGTGGAGCCCATACCCAATCACTAGTCTAGCAGCTCCAGTGGAACGTCCTTCCTATCAGGTTGCTTCGACTTGTTCAACTGTCGGCCAACGCTAGAATAGGTTTTATGCACTTGCCTCTAGACAAGAGAAGGAGACTTCCCCCGATGTGGTTACGGGTATGTTGCGAGTATTCCATATTGATGCTTATGTCTTGTTAGATCTAGAAGCCACCTTGTCTCTTTTGACACCTTATATTTCTAGTAGCTTTGGAGTTAGCCCTAAAATTCTGTTAGAACCATTCTCAGTTTCTACTCCAGTTGGTGATTAAGTTGTAGCTAGGCAGGTGTATAGAGGTTGCCCAATTACAATATTGCATAGGGTCACCTCTGCAGACTTAGTAGAGTTAGCTATGAATGACTTGACATCATTCTGGGCATGGATTGGTTGTTTGCATGTTATGCTTCTGTTAATTGTAGGACCCGTACGGTGGAGTTTCGTTTTTCGAGTGAGACAACCTTAGAATGGAAGGGTAGTTCGGTCATGCCTATAGGTATCTTTATCTCCTATCTCAAGGCCAAGAAAGTGATTTCTAAGGGTTGTAATTACCACATAGTTAGGTGTTACACCCCGTAAGATTCCCGGCATCTAGTTGGCCTACTCGGACGTTAGTTAAGGATATTTGAAAGTCATACGTGCTAGGAAAAGGCCCGGGAAAAGATCGGACAAGCGCCAAGTCGGCGCGTCGCAAGGAAAAAAATGTGACTTATAAATCGCATTCCAGGAATGCGACTTATAGGTCCCAATGATATATAAGTTCCTCCGCGATGGCAACGTGTCACGGAGGTGGAGCCTCCGCGTTGGCTCCGTGACACGTTGGCCTTGACCAGACACGAGTATATAAAGCCCCCACTTCGGNACCCTGGACGTAACACGGTACTTGAAGCCACAAGTGACCCCAAGTCAACCCCTGGTCTATCATACACTAACATTCTGAGTAAACATGCACAGCGGAACTTAAAATTAATAGCATAAAGTATTTAAGAAGAACAAATCTGAAAGTAAAGGTTCAAATCTTTAAATACACTGAATACACTGAAAGCCATATTTGTCTGAAAGCCATCTAACTAAGGAGTTGTTGGGACAAACCCCCAGCTAACTCTAAGTCTAAAAAAAACCAACTGAAATAACTAAACAAGCCCTTGAATGAGGAGGACTCACACTCTGATCTGCTGGAATGGAATGCTCTGAAACTGAAGTAACTATCTGTGTTGAACCTGAGAACCTGCAGCTGTATCATGAAATGATACAACATGTAAAGCATGCATCAGTACTTTGAATGTACTGAGTAAGTGGGAGAGACATACTAAATATAAAGTCTGAACTTAAATGACACGCCATGACCAACAAGTAAACTGAACTAGACTGCTAATATAATCTGAATGGTCAAGACGACCCTATCTGATGGTCATGGACATGCCCTAAGTCTGAAACACTGAATCTGGGATACTGTACTGAACTGAGCTTCTTAATCTGACACTGAACTGGACTAACTAGTGGGAGAGTCTATAACCGACATCTAACCACGTGAGCTAGACNGCTCAAAAGCCCTTGAATTCAAGTACAAGTCAAGATCAAATCCATCAAGTTCAAGATCAAGCTCAAAAGCCCTTGAATTTATATTCGAAAAGAAGAATCATAGGATTAATAGAGATTGTAACACTCATATTCATAATAAATACTACGATTGTTGCGATATTTTTTCCCTCTTGATTATTATTTTCTCAGCGCCAGATTTATTTTCTACAAAATTGGCACGCCCAGTGGGACAATTTCTACCTTCTCATCTCATCTTTTCAATCTTCAAAGATCAAGAACATCGAAACATCGAAACATCGAAATGGCTTCCAAGAAGATCAACTCCAATTCAACTTCTCCGAAGATTGCTGACTCTAAGTTCTCTACTGAGGTGGAAAGTATCCTCGGTATTACTTTTGAAAGTTTGGACCCATCACGAGAAGAAAAGCAATCTTGCTAGGACAACAAGCATTCCAAGTTCGTCTGCATCAACTCCAATCTTTGGATCTTCATCCCCAAAAGGAGCAAGATCTTCTACCAACATATCAATATAAGAAGGCAATGTTGCTGAGAGAATCAAGAAGACTCTGGCTCTACTTGACCTCTCTGGATTCAAGAACTCTGCTACAAAGGGAGATGATAATACTTCAAGAGGTGGGTCTTCTCCACTCACACCACATAAGGTGAGCCCGTCGAAGATTAATTTGTGTGATAATCCATACTATTCTCCAAAATCTCCAATAATCATGCAAGCGATGGTAACCGACGCTTCATCTATGGAGGAGAAACTAGCGAACTTGACCAAGGTAATTGAAGGCCTGACCAAGTATGTGCAAAATCAAGATGCTCGGATTAAGAAGTTGATGAATAAAGTGGACGGCCTAGTGGAAGGAGAATCTAGTCATGCACCTGGAAAGGCTCCAGAAGTTCAAGAGACTGAAGCTCCCGCGAAACATGCATCACCCACTAAGGAAATACAAGTTTGTCACGCCCCGAGCCTACACCCTGGACGTAACACGGTACTTGAAGCCACAAGTGACCCCAAGTCAACCCCTGGTCTATCATACACTAACATTCTGAGTAAATATGCACAGCGAAACTTAAAATTAATAACATAAAGTATTTAAGAAGAACAAATCTGAGAGTAAAGGTTCAAATCTTTAAATACACTGAATACACTAAAAGCCATATTTGTCTGAAAGCCATCTAACTGAGGAGTTGCTGGGACAAACCCCCAGCTAACTCTAAGTCTAAACAGAACCAACTGAAATAACTAAACAAGCCCTCGAATGAGGAGGACTCACACTCTAATCTGTTGGAATGGAATGCTCTGAAACTGAAGTAACTATCCATGCTGAACCTGAGAACCTGCAGTTGTATAATGAAACGATACAACATGAAAAGCATGCGTTAGTACTTTGAATGTACTAAGTAAGTGGGAGAGACATACTAAATATAAATTCTGAACTGAAATGACACGCCATGACCAACAAGTAAACTAAACTAGACTACTAATATAATTTGAATGGTTAAGACGACCCTATATGATGTTCATGGACATGCCCTAAGTCTGAAACACTGAATCTGGNAATCTGGGATACTGTACTGAACTGAGCTTCTTAATCTGACACTGAACTGGACTAACTAGTGGGAGAGTCTATAACCGACATCTAACCACGTGAGCTAGACGTGGATTCCGATGTATACACCCCACCGGTGGGACCCAATATACCTTGCGATGGTATAAAGGCATGAACTAGGTAATCACAAAATGTCTGGAGCCAGTCAGGCCAAATAATACTGAAAACCTACGCTGGCAACGTAGTTCTGGGAACCTTGGTGCGGTGGAACCCCGTCCCGCTCGGTGTTAAGTTCTACTCTCACTAGAAAACCTAAACTGAACTACTAAGCTGATAGCTCAAAACTGAGGTCCAAGACTACTCAGGGACGAATAACTGCATGTACCCTGAGAGTCTTACCGGACCAGATTCTGAAATTGGGTTCTAAGACCGGTCAGAGCTGTTTATCTAGAAGCGTCGTAACCGTCTACAGAACAACTAATAACTGAACTAGGGTCCTGGGGCTGGTCAGAGCTATAACTGAATGTCATAACCGCCTAATGGACCAATTAACTGAAATCTGAATCTGAGTCTGAAAAACTGGGAGGCACCATTGACACCTCGAAAATAAACTGGAGTCAAACTAATCAGTCGATATTTTCTGGACAACAGTGAGGTTGCTAAAATCTGACTGAAACTAGACTAATATAGTTCTGACTGAGACTAGGCTGATAGAGTTCTGTAGTCTAACTAACTGAATTTCTCAACAGCTAATAGAGAGATCATTCATGCCGACAACACGGACAAATCATACTAAAAGGCAAATTTCATGAAATTGGGAGTCTCATTCAACAGTGCAAAAATCATTCTCATTCATGGGATATTTATCAACACATGTGAATAGCAAGAAAAAAAATCAAAGAATTCATCCCAAAGCATTCTTCCTTCACAAAGAAAATTCAAGGAGCAAGAACCTTTACTCAAAGATTAGGGCTCATATTCACTTTTGTAATAGTACTGATAAACTGGTGAGGAACTGATGAAGATTATATCAACAATAAGTATGGACACCATTCTAAGTGAATTTAATGAAAATAAACATGAAGATTTCTCATACTCGAAAACTCAGGGCTTAGAATTACTAGAAGAAACTGAGGAGGATCTTGGGGGCACAAGGGAAGAAAAATTCCCATGCTAAAACCCCACATACTTGATGAAGAAGCCTGGAGAAATTGCTGGAGAATTAAAGAAGAAGGGTCTGCCCTAGTTTAAAGCTCTGAATTACTCTGAGAGGAACTCTACGTTCTGTTTCTGGAAAATTTGAGTGGGGAATGAGGAAAAGAACCCATTACCCCCACTAAAACGTCTGAAACTGGTGCTTAAACGATGTGGTTTAATGCTTTGGAGAATAGGAATTTACTAAATAGTCCCCATAAATTCGCTGGGAAAAACTGTCAGGTGCTCCTAACGGGTGACCTAACGAGTCGTGGTATCTGCAAACGACTCGTGTCATGCCCGTAAGGTACACTGCCTGAAAATTCCAGTGGGTGATCACGAGTGACTCAACGGGTCGTGGTCACTGGACACGACTCGTAGTCACCAGTCGTCGACCACATTGTCTCACCCCCTGGGAAATTAATACAAGGCTGGTCACGGGTCACTCAACGAGTCATTCCCATTGACGACGACCCGTGGTGACCACCCGTCAAGTACACTGTCTACTTCTCAAATTCTAAAACTCTGGCTTGGCAACGGGCGGCTTAACGGGTCATGTGTCCTGACAACGACTCGTGGGGTCGTCCGTTAGGAACACTGAAACATATTCTTGGCATCCTTCTCACGGCTGACCTGACGAGTTGTTGGGTCCCTTAACGACCTGTCAGGTTGGTCGTTCTGCAACTTTTCTACTGTTTTCCAGATTTTCTGAATTAAGTTCCGAATATTAATTTTGAGCTTCCGAGGCATTACAATATCTCCCCCTTTGAAAAATTCATCCTCCAATGTTAGAAAACTCATAGCAACATGAAAAATAACAATCAAAACATTTAAATACTGCTCATTCAACTTCAAAACGACCGAAGTGGCTACCTCAAATTTGGAGAATATAACTAAACTGAATTTTTGCTTTTCATAAACACAACCGAAGTCAGAAAGAAAATTTAGATACATGATTTGAATTCAACAACTAGTTCAGGTCTTAAAACAAAATTCACATATCAAACTGCAACAGAGTCGATAGAGAACAAGTGTGGGTATTTGGCCCTCATATCTGCTTCGGCCTCCCACGTAGCTCCTTCAACTTGCTGATTCCTCCATAAAACCTTGACTAAATCTATTTTCTTATTCCTCAATCTGCAAACCTGTTGGTCTAGAATTTGAACTGGTACCTCCTCATAGGTGAGGCTATCCTTGACTGGCACATTATCCCATGGCACCACATAGGTTGGATCTCCGATACTCTTTTTCAAAAGTGATACATGGAAAACTGGATGTACAACTGCTAGTTCTGAAGGTAACCCTAGCTCATAAGCTACCTTGCCGATACGCCTCAAAATACTATAAGGTCCCACATACCTTGGACTGAGCTTCCCCTTCTTTTCAAACCTCATCACCCCTTTCATGGGTGAAATTTTCAGGTACACCCTATCATCAACTGAAAACTCCAACTCTTTTCTCCGCACATCCGCATAAGATTTCTGGCGGCTCTGAGCTGTTTTTAACCTTTCTCGGATGAGCTGAACTTTATGCATTGCCTCATGAATCGAGTCTGGCCCTATCAAAGTAGCTTCACTGACTTCAAACCATCTTATAGGATATCTACACCTCCTACCATGCAATGCCTCAAAGGGGCCATCTAAATGCTAGAATAGTAGCTGTTGTTGTACGCAAATTTGATAAGAGGCAGATGGTCATCCCAATTACCCTTAAAATCGATCGCACACACTCTTAGCATATCCTCTAGAGTCGAATAGTCCACTCAACTTGCCCATCAGTCTACGGGTGAAAAGCTGTACTGAGCTTGACCTGAGTTC
Source organism: Datura stramonium (assembly GCA_018107945.1). Taxonomy (NCBI): domain Eukaryota; kingdom Viridiplantae; phylum Streptophyta; class Magnoliopsida; order Solanales; family Solanaceae; genus Datura; species Datura stramonium. Next base: position 79,920 of record JACEIK010005358.1, read on the forward strand.
CAAGTCCCTTCAGAAAAGACTTCCAAAAATGGGAGGTGAACTGGGTACCCCTGTCTGAAATAATAACCAATGGCACCCCATGAAGTCTAACCAGCTCCCCAATATAAAGTTTAGCATAATCCTCAGTTGAATCTGTGGTTTTGATTGGGAGGAAATGTGCTGACTTAGTCATCCGGTCTATTACCACCCTGATAGAGTCATGTTGCCGACGAGTCCGAGGTAGACCCGTAATAAAGTCCATATTTACCTCTTCGGACTTCCACGTGGGTATACTGATATCTTGAGTCATGCCCCTGGCCTTTGATGTTCCACCTTGACCTGCTGGCAGTTTGGGCACTTAGCTATGAATTCGGCAATGTCTTTTTTCATGTCGTTCCACCAGTAAATGTCCCTCAAGTCGCGGTACATTTTAGTGGAACCAGGGTGAGTGGAATACCTTGAGCTGTGTGCCTCAGCCAAAATCTGCTGTCTCAACTCACCGATATCTGGCACACACAACCTTCCCTGATAACAGTGCACTCCATCTCCCCATTGGGAGAAAGCCTCAACTTCTTTTCTGAGAACCGCCTCCTTGAGTTTAAGTAGAATTGGATCTTCATATTGTCTAGACTTAACTTCAACTACTAAAGATGAATCTGACCCGCTTTGTACTACTGCTCCACCTTCAGCTGAGTCTACTAGTTGCACCCCTAACCGAGCTAGCCTGTGAACATCCTTTGCTAACTCCCTTTTTCCTCCCTCAAAGTGAGCTACACTTTCCCATAGATCGCCTGCTTTAGGGCGTCATCCACCACATTGGCCTTGCCCGGGTGATACAGCACACTCATGTCATAATATTTCAAGAGCTCTAACCACCTTCTCTGTCGGAGGTTTAGGTCCTTCTGGTTAAACACGTATTGAAGACTCTTGTGATCTGTAAACACGTCCACGTGAGCTCCGTACAAGTTGTGTCTCCATATTTTTAATGCGAATATCACCGCTGCCAACTCCAAGTCATGAGTTGGATAATTCTTCTCATGAACTTTGAGTTGTCTGGAGGCATAGGCTATCACTTTGCCCTTCTGCATCAAAACGCAACCAACTGCAACTCTGGAGGCGTCACAATATACAACCAACCCATCTATTCCTTCTAGCAAGGTTAACACTGGAGCGGTAGTGAGTCGAGTCTTGAACTCCTGGAAACTCTTCTCACACTCATCTGACCACTAGTATTTCTCCTTATTCTGAGTTAACTTGGTCAGATGAGAGGCTATGGAGGAGAAACCTTCTACAAACCGTCGGTAATAACCCGCTAAGCCTAGAAAACTCCTGATTTCTATCGGAGAGGTAGGTCTGGGCCAATCCTTCACTGCTGCTATTTTATGAGGATCTACTTGTATCCCTTCACCTGAGACCACATGACCCAAGAAGGTCACAGACTT